>KK118249.1:267254-311882 GCA_000611955.2 Stegodyphus mimosarum | reverse complement strand
AGGAATGTCCGAATAATGATACAAAAAAATTTGGGTTATTTTATGCTGCACCGAGTAGTGATAGGATCTAGTGAAATCACTTCGTATAAAGAAAAAGGTAGCTGTTGTTACAAATGATCCCGGCAGATATGTATTGGGTAACAAAAGTGCTCAATTGTTCAAAGATAACCATTTTTTAATTTAGAAAAGGTAAATGAGGTTTTAACGTGATCTCAAGTAAAAAGATCGAAGGAGAGAAACCAATATGGAGAAACTAGAAGAACTGTCATTTTTTAGACTGACGAAGATATTTTACCGCAAGCTGATGAGGAAGACAAGGAAATTAAGTATTTAATGTTAATTCTAAGGAATTAATTGAATCTCAACATCAAAGCAGAGATCTTGCCTCATTGCTTAGCGAAGCTAAAAATGAAATTCCACAAGACAAATGATTTTAAAGTAAAAGAAAATGGGTCGTTGGTGAAAACGAAAATAGATAAAAATGGAAATGAAAGGGAATTAATTGTTATTCCTGAAAAATATAGGGATCAAATTAAGTCATTATGTCATGACAGCACATCTGGACATTTAGGCATCGTCAAAACAAAAGATAGATTAACAAGATACTTTTACTGGCCTAATTGCTATACAGAAATAAAAGTGTATGTTAAAATTTGCAATCCATATCAAACAGTGGGAAAATCTAATGATAGAACCAAAGCACCTTTGACTTTAGTACCAATTATTGCAGAAATATTTTCAAAAATTAACTTCGACTCATGCGGCCTTTACCAATAACACCAAACGGCAATAGATATTTAATTACAGCTATTTGTTTAGCTTCAAAATATCCGGATGCTGTACCTGTTTCTAATATTGGCACAATGTCAGTAATTGAAGCCATGTTAAAGTAATTGTTGTCAGTAACTGAGGTCTGGAAAAACTCATTAAATAACACACGATATTCAGTTGACGGAAAACACACCGATCCACTGTAAACCATACAGAATTTCTCCCAGACAGATATATTAAAAACAGAAATTGATAAAATGCTTCAACATAACATAATTGAAATGGGAGATTCGGATTACACTTCTATGATTTTAGTGGAAGTAGCAGGAAGAGATTTTAGATTGTATCGACTATAGAAAATTGAATAAGTCGACTAAAACACAATTCTTTCCCTTGCCTAATATCAAGCAATGAGGAGAAACTGTAGCAGACGCAAAACATATAACCCTTTTGGATTTAACAAAGGGATTCTGGCAAATACCATTAACATCTAATGCCCAACGATTAGCCACTTTTGTTACAAGTTTTGGCATGTTTAAACCCCTAAGGATACCTTTCGGTCTTAAAAATGCACCATTTTCATTTAGCAAAAATATGACTGAAATCCTTCACAGTTGTGAACACTTTGCTGTTCCATATTTAGATGATGTGCCAATCTTTTCAAACTGCTGGGGAAAACGTCTAAGTCATCTGATTACCGTTTTGACAAAAATAAACGACGCTGGTTTAAACATTATAAAGAAAAAAAACTGTCTCAAAAGCCTATACTACATGCACCTGATTTCAATAACGAGTTTATTTTGCAAACTGCTTCAAACTCTGGTATGGGTGTATTTTAGCTCAGAAAGATAAACGAGACAATGAACATCCAGTATTATACCTCAGTAAGAAGTTTACAGAAACTGAAAAAAAGTACTCTACTACAGAAAAAGAATGCACCGCCATAATATTCGCTGTAAAGAAACTGCAATGTCATTTAGACGGGCATACTAAATTCCTCATCATGATCAATCATAATCCCTTAGTTTGGCTAAAAAATAATGTACGTCTAAATCCGCGACTTATGAGATGGGCACTGGTATTACAACCTTATAATCACACTGTCGTTCATGAAAGTGGTAAAAAACAAAAATGTAGATGCATTAAGTAGTACTCCCTGGCCTGATTAAAGAATTATTTATTTATTTATTTATTTTTTCCATTTAGACAGAAATTTATTTTATTCTTTCCTCTCCTGACTTTATGTTAATATGTTATATGTTGTATTTCAGTTATGCACTGTTTGTTTTGAAAAAACAAATTGTAAACTTATCAAAGTTTATCTGGAGGGGGGAAGTTGTAACATTTTATTACTTAACCAATTATTATTATTTATTATTGATATTGGAATGACAACGCTATATTTGTTTCATGCAACCGTTGCTGAGCAACGAGAGAAATGTTTAAAATTATGATTCTGAAAGTTTCATGGGTCGTTGATGCATGAAAAATTCATGGAGGAAGAAACTGTAACAGATAAAGTTGTATTTAAATTATCTATCTTCATGAACTGAGAATAAAGTTTATGATTTACAAAGTTCACCTGTTATTTCGATAAAAACTTCAAAATACATTACAGGCCTTTTTGATGATAGGAATTGTCGAAGGTGACAATTTCTAAAATTTCTTTGGTTTACTGAAAATAATGACTGTTTTAAGATTATGCAAATGTCGCGTAGATTTCGGTTTGACTATATCACCTTTCATTTTGGCCAAAACACAAAACATCATATTCGGGAATATAAAGATAAAATGACAGACAGTTTCGAAATGTTAAACTCTTCTTTCTATGCCGACGACCTGTATTTCGGAGCAGGAACGGTTGAAGATGCATATCAGTTATATGTAGATGCGGTTAACATATTTAATGATGCTGGGATGAATTTCAGAAAATTAAGAAAGAATACTAAATCATTAAATGATTTATGGGTCTTAAATGGGATACTTTGTTATTCGGGGGAAAATTATTTATTATGCAAGAAATCTGGTGTTCCGGTGCTGACTGGTATGAGGTCTTTCCTGCGGAGATTAAGGACAAATTTAACATTTAGCAGGAAGAACTTTGTGACTACTAAAATATCAATACAGCGAAATTTCTTTGACGACAATCCAATGAATGTAAGCCTTCACCCATTTTTGGCTGCTAGTCTTAAAGCATATGGGGCCATCGCATATTTCAGATTCTGTGCGAATGATTCAGAAATTACAACTTCCTTTATCATATCAAAATGCAGGGTTGCACCTTTAAGATCAATAACGCTTCCTCATTCAGAGTTGATGGGAGCACTTGTAGCTGCTCGAATGTATAAAGATTTAAAGAAATTGTTTGGCAATTTAATTGAGAATGTTTATTTTTGGAGCGATTCTGAAATCACTATTACTTGGATTAAAGGTTTACCAAATAACTGGAAACCATTTATTGCAAATCGTGTTACAGAAATACAGGGTATATGTAACCCAAAATTGTGGAACCACTGCAAAGGAAAACAAAATCCTTCAGATTTACTGACTCGAGGAATTAATGCTCAGTCACTGGTTAAGAATGATTTGTGGTGGCATGGGCCACACTGGTTACGTTTTCCTATTGAAAACTTTCCGAAACAAAAGAAATTAGAATCAAATTCAGAATCGTTAGAGTTAAGAAAAAGTATTATATTGACTGCACCCGTAATTGACAATGAATCCCCAATTCTGGATATAGAAAAATTCAGCTCTTTAAGAAAATTACTTCAAATTACTGCCTATGTATTAAGATTCATTGGGAGGCTTCTGAAAAGGTCTACAGAGAATGGACCTTTAAGGGCTTTTGAGATTGAAGCAGCTGAACTTTATTGTGTAAAAATTACTCAACGAGAATCAAGTGGAAATAATTAAGTTATCAAATAAAAAACCAATTCTAGATTCTTTCATCTACTCCCTTAATCCGAGGTTTGATTAGGAGGTTGGAAGGTCGCATTCAATTTGCAAACTGTCACGAGAATTTAAAACACTCTATTCTATTACCATCTAAATGCAAATTCACTGAGTTGATCATCATGGACTCACATGCAAAGGTATTCCATGCTGGAGTTAATTTAACACTAACTCAGATTGGTGCCAAATACTGGATTATCATTAAAGGTAGGCAGTGTGTTAAGACTGTCATCACTAAATGTCTGATATACAGACAATATAATGCTAGTCCTGGGTACAGCATATCGCTCCACTTCCTCCAGACAGAATCCGAGAGTCGCCTCCATTTGCTGTGACCGGGTTGGACTTCGCAGGTTCATTTTTTACGAAAGACACCAAGGTAAGGCTTATATGCTGTTGTTAAAACGTGTGCCTTTACTCATGCCTTACATATGGAGACAGTAATTGATCTGAGCACAAAGTTTTTTTACTAGCTTTCCAGAGATTTTTAGCTCAACGAGTACTGTGTACCAGCGTGCACTCCAACAATACCAAAGCTCTTAAAAGAGCTGAAAAATAACTAAAATATATTTTCAAAACTTTGAGTGACTTATCTGTGAAAGAACTGTTTTCTGCTAGAGGTATAAATTGGAAATTTATTATTGAGAAGGGTCTATAAAGGGGAGGTTTTTGGAAGCGTATGGGACGAACCATCAAATCCCTTTTAAGCAAAATTATTAGTCAATCATCCTTCACTGTTAATGAGTTTGAAACAGTGCTCATTGAAATTGAGGCAATGATTACTGTAGACCAATTACCTACGTGTTTAGCGGTCCCAATGAACCTTCTCCACTAACACCCTCACGCTTTCTGGTTGGTAAACGATTATTACCTCTGCCTGGTAATAAAAGATCTGGTGCCATCAAGATATTTTAAATCATGTTTGGAAGCACTGAAGAATGGAGTATCTTTTTAATCTGAGATCTGCCAATACTTGTCCTCCAAACTCGAACGCATTTCAGTTTAAAATGAATGATATTGTCTTGATCCATGACGATAAACATCCCAGAAATCTCTGTACGATAGGTAGAATTTTGAAATTAATGCCAGGCAGGGATGGTAAAATAAGATCTTGCATAATTAAAACACCTACTGGTACCTTAAAAAGGCCTATACAATTGTTATATAGTATGGAACTTAGCTAATTAATGTTTGTATTTTATATTTTTAGGTTTAATTCTCCTGACCTCACTGATAAGTATCATTTAATGATTTGTACAATTTATATGCTTGAATTGTGTATGCATGTTTGTTATTAGTTAACCATTTCTCTAAGATTGTCAAAATATTAATTGAATATCCCAGAATATGTATTATTGAAAGATGAACTCTCCACCGAGTTCAGGTGGGGAGTGTTGAATAATTTGAAAAGAAGAACGCTAGAGCGCGCTGATACCTGCGTTGTTGTAGAGTTGAACTAAGGTTTGTTTCTGTTCAATGCGGCAGCCTAAAAATACGCCCAGTACAAAATTCATTAAAATATTGTTAAAAATTTTGTGAACCACTGAACCACGATCACCTGATCTAGAAGCTCATTTCTATATACATTAAGAAATTTGAGTTTTGAAACAAAGCTTTGATATACTAAAGTACTTTTAAATATAAAGAAAATATAACTAATAATTAATATATAACTAATAAATGAAAATAGAACTAATAATTAATAGGCATAGTATTTGTGTGGAAAAACTTAGTACTGTACCCTATATTGATGGGGAAAAAAAAAGATAATTGATAAAACATTGCTTGAATCGTCAGATGTCTACAGTAGATTAAGAGAACTCACATCAAATGAAATTTTAAAATGAATAAAATGTAATAAGGGAGGAAAAACAGAATTCAAATGAAATAAAATTTAATAAGAAAAATTATTCTGAAAATCGTTAGAGGAGGGGGAATGGAATCAGCCTAAGCCGAGTTTCATTAACTGAATAAACTTCACTTATTACTGGGAAACATTTTCCTTGGTAAAGGTTAAAAACTAAAAAAAAATGAGAGACTCTGTGATCTACCAGGAAATGTGATGGAAAACTGAAACTTGGCAGCAGCAATATATCCTGCTCCTACAATCAAAGAAACCATCAGAATTTAGTCCTTGCACAATTAACAGACTGGAAATAATACATAACAATTTTTTGGGGGAGGGGGCAAAGATGATCAACTCTTACTAATTCTTATATTTTTAATACACATAAATTTGGACATTTAAAAGACCTAGTGGTTAAAAAAAGTATTAACTAAACAATTTTCTATTACTTGTTATAAAATATATCATGTACTCTCAAATACTAAATTTTACCTTCTTGCCTCAGTAGACTTTTCTAAAATTTGACAAATCTTCTACATATAATTTTCTTTCTCTCAGAGAAAAAAAGTTTAAGATGACAATCAATGAACAGATAGAATTTTTTTAACTATTAATCTAAAATTAATGTCATTCACACCCCCATGTGTAATGGCAAAGAAATTTTCCAATAAATCTAATGAAATTGATGGCACCTAATTCTACATGTAAAGGGTTCACTGGTAATATGTTTAAATCAGTATTCGACCTACTTTTTAAACAAATTTACTAGATCAAAAAAGTTCTTTTTCACTGTTGCCACTTATTGTTTATGAAAATCAAATGCACTTTTAGTATTTTTCGTGTGACTTATGCAATAGTTCAGAAAGGTATCTATTCGGACAAGAACACCATATATAATTCAAATAATATAGGGCATAAAAAGGTTACATTACCCACTTTAAAAAATCTATTATCGTTTCATAAATATAAAAGCTGAACTTCAAATACAAGAAACATTTTTAAAATCATAGCAGAAACAATCCTTAAGACAAAATTATTTTAAAGTCGAATTAACGTATGAACTTACTACTATAAAATTCTGGTAAATTTTAAGGTACAGGAGTTTAAAATACTTCTTTATCTATTAATCTGAAATTATTGAGATGCTATAATTTATTTTTCATGCCAGGAAATCCAAATCTGCATAAATTCTAAGGAATAAAGGAATGCTGTAAAACTGATTTAACGCAATATTAATTTATGAAAGAGCCACATGCTAGCAATCGCAATTTTAAGTGCTTACTAAATATGAATTCAACTGTCAATTACTGTGCATCGTCACATATTTTCCCCAAAGCTTTTTTTAGTGACAAGTTCTGACAATTTAAAAAGTATTTCCATAATTCTCTTCTTCCTCAATGCATTCAGAGAATGAGCTTCCTTAAATTTTAAAATGTATTCATTAACACTGTGACTGTTTTTGTCTTGTTAACAAAGACGAACGCTCACAAACTACGAAGGTCACAATGTTCCCTTCTACCCGCTGAACTTAGTCACATAATACAAGAACTGATTAACCATGGAAAAGCAAACACAAATTGACATTCAGTCTATGATTTTGCCATATCCCCTGCACATTCCTCTTTTCTAATTATTTACGGATGATCTGAGGCCGAAGGAGTAGCAGAGACAACAATAAAAACAAGCAATATTCAAGTTACAGGGAAGTAGAAATGAAGGTATCTTTAGATATTGAAATATTAATATTACTATGCATTCTTATTAGAATGAAGGTTTCTTTTAAAAAAGTAATACCATGATAGTTACTTGTAGTTCATCCATGACTACTTCTCATTTGTTATGTTCTTAATGTAACTGCATATTTTGGAAATTAAATTATTTGCACATACACACAATACACAAAATATTCATATAAACAGAGAAATGAAATTAATTTTTATCTTTTCTTAAATAATTATTTTAAATAAGTAATGTTAATCAATGTATAAATATTTACTCTGCAAGAATAAGACGGAATCTCCAATTCTTTTCATTGCTATCTGCATCACTAGATGAAACAAGAAACTCGGGTAAACTTGGAAGAAATCCTCTTCGTTCCTCAGGCCGCAACACCTAAAAATTTTTAATGTTTTGGTAATTACACCTCACTTGCAATACTTTTAGAAATACAAAACATGGAAAGATATATTCATATTTAAAATAAAGCAGGCAGGAAAGATCATAAATACAAGAGATATGAAAAGGCTGAATGTAATAAATAATTGTTTAAAAAATTTTAAATAGGGATAAGATAAAAAATCAGTTGTATACATTCCTATACTAAAAACATTCATAAAAAATTAAATTTTACATAAATTTTCATAAAAAGTATATGTTTTCCTCTATGTACATGTATTTAGTAACAAGAATTTCAGAGAGTTAAAATATGTACAATTTTGAATTAATCTTGTTGAATCTTTCTTGGAAAACATATTTAGACATATGAAGACTTTTCCTAGAATCAAACACAAATATGATTACAAACACGTATTTAGAAACATTTCCGAAGACAAGTGGGTGAATCTGAACAAGTGAGCAAAACTCACTATAGAATAGATAAGTTCTATAGTGAGTTTTGCTCACTATAGAATAGTGATAGAAGCCTTCTATCACTATAGAATAGCGCCTTCTATCACTATAGAATAGTGATAGAAGGCAGCTATTCGAGCAATATTCATCACAGAATATACTGTCGGAACTCAAACGGTGAACTGCTAGGTGGCATTATAAATGGTATAAAAGGGTTGGTCCTCGCACTCAGTGGCATGTTCTACTATGGACTGCTGAGATATGGCTGGTTATATGAACCATGAAATGGACAATATGCACTTAGTGTATGGTGTGGTGGCTTGGAATGCGAGTAAGGCACAGAAACTTTATCAAGACCAGTTTCGATGGCATGCAATCGAAAAACATTTGAGTGTTTCCATCAGCAGCTGTGTGAAACGAGATCCTTGCTTCAGCCAAGCAAGACACAATGTAAAAAGAGTAAATGTGTCCCAAATGACGGTTTGCCATGTGCTACAGGAGGAAGGAATACACCCCTATTGTTCACAGATGGTACAAGTATCATCACCAGTGGACTATCAGTCACGTGTCGATTTTGACCGTTACCTCCATCAAAATACAGAGCAGCCAGATTTCAATGCACATGTTCTGTTTACAGACCTTGTGCCCTTTTACGCATGAGGGTGTTTCTAATATCCACAACTCACACACATAGGCATCTATGAACCTGCATGTCACACATCTCATTCTTTCCAGTGGCGGTTCTCCATAAATGTTTGGGCAGGGATCCTCCACGACCATTTAGTTTGCCTATACCTCCTGCCACACCGTCTGGAAGGTGAATTGCATCAGACATTCATATGAAAGATTTTGACAGAGCTGTTGTATTTAATTCCAATGGTCCAGCACGATGGTGTGCCTGCACACTTCAGCCTAGATGTGCCGAACACTTAAGATGCACAGTTTCCAGGACAATGGATTGCTTGAGGTGGTCCCTAACTTGGTCACTAAGATCACTGGATCTCTCGTGTTCGGACTTTTCCCTGTGTGGCCATATGAAAAGCCTACACCTACGAGTGCCCCGTTGAAACCAATATGGATCTAGTTGCCAAGATCACCGTTATTGCTGGCGGTATTAGGGAAATGTCTGGTGCCATAGGAAATTTGTGTCAATCTCTATCCTGCAGGTGTAAAGCCTACATTACAGTTGGCGGAAGGTCTTTTAAGCAATTTCTATGAGCATTTCCTGTTAATAAAATGTTTTCTTAAGTAACTCTTCTCATTCTTGTGTTAATTCTTTAAATGTGACAGTGGAAAGTTATCCTTTAACTTCTCACTGCTTGTGTTCCAAACATACATTCTATGACGAATATTGCTCATATAAGTGCCTTCTATTACCTCCTAAAGTTTTGTCCACTTGTTCAGATTCACCTAGTATATTCTTATTCAGAAAATAAATATGATCAGAATCAGTTAAATTTATGGATATATCACAGACCTGCGACTAAGATGCCTAAAAGTAAGGTAAAAATTCAGTATTTGCTTCCATGAAATAATATCATGATGTTAGATCTTCATATATTTTAGATATCTCTATGCTCTTAAATTTCAATTTCAAATAGCATTTCTGAATGACTACAATATATCAAAACAAAAAAGTATTCTTAAGTGAGAAATATTTTATACAATATCTATAGATGACTATCACAGTACATACTTTTGGATAATCCTAACAAGAAAAATGGTCGTTTAAATTAACAACAATTTAGGTCAGTAAAAGTCCTTACTATCAACAAAAATTACAATAAAAGTCCATCATCAACTATGAATAATTGTGACATACAATACAAATGGCAAATATTTAACAATATGACTTTTTTATTACACATAAGAAAACATATTCAAAAGCATTGCACCGTACAAATACACATGTTTAACTAAAAATATTCAGAACATAATTGAAGATCTTTAGACTACCTTAAGAAATTCATACATGTGTTGTAATATCCCAACTCTCACTTCATCCAGGTCTGTAATAAACCGTGAGAAAACAGGTAAAAGATCCCTGGATGTTATGTCCGGACCTAATATCACAGCTAGTTGGTGCATAGAAGAGGCAACAGTACGACGCACTTTCCACATCATAATAAATCCCTTAAAAATAACTTTTAGTTAGTTTCTGATAAAAACAAACTTGTATACGAGGAGAGACCCAAAAATAAATAGAAATTCCTGATAAAAAAAAAGCATGGAACTTTTTTTTAAATTCAACTTTAATCAATTTCAACATACTTTCCATATATGTCCAAACATTCATCCCACTATTGGAAGCACCTAGGAAATTTGGCTTCTTTCATACCTGCTGGAGGCATCGTGACATAGCATTCTTCCACTTTTCATCTAGCGAGCATGGCATGTAGGTCAAGACAGACTTCACAGCTACTCATCCCAGTTCTAAATTGTCATGCAAAATGTGTAGATGCGAGCTCCAGAACAACCCAGGTAAGTTTTCAATTTGGTTGATTGTTCTGCATCACTCTTACCTGATGAGATCACAGATTTTGCCTTAAATCTTTTCGCTAAAGTCTTTGCCCTAAATGCCTTTGTATACTTGTGTTGGACCTAGGGCATGACCTGTCTGCGCCATCACAACAGTCTCAGCTGCACTCTTGCTGGGTAAAAAAAATAAACTTCACAGCTGCACATGCTTCGTAAGAATCTGCCATGTCTTCATGGCATGAGTTTGCTACAGACACCATAGAACTTGTCATTGTTAGTCGATGCCACTTGGCATACTGACACAGAAGAGGTTTTCTCACAGTGTCCTAGCAGCACAACCTCATATTACTGGTACACAATGCAGAGGAGTACAAATTCTGTTTATTTTTGGGTCGCCCCCTCGTATAATTGTACTGGTTACACAGAAGATACACACAATTAAATTAATAACATACATGCTCTTTCAATAAAGCAAAAATGCTCTTCGATGCTGTTTATAGTTATAAAGAAAATCTTAATTAGTTATAATACAGGTGCACCCCTCCACTAAAAACTAACAATTTTGTTGGGCGTGGGTCAGCAGACAGAATACTTTCTGCTAATGTAATGAAATCAACGAGTATGTACATTGGACTCATACATATATTAAAATGACATCTGATGAGGCACAGTTCGCACCAATTCAAGGTCAAGACATGGAACTGGCAAAACAGCAAGTTTTAAGTAAATTATCACTTCCGATTGATTGACTATAAATAAAATCTAGTTTGTTCATAAACTGTAAGGTTCAATGTTAATTATAAACATTAATCTCATTTTATTATTCTCTTCTCCCATACAATGGACAATAATAAATATATGTGCTCATATACACATCTTTTCTCAATCTTCATTGGAAAACATTACACAGATTGTAATATATCCTCTGGCCATATACTATTTTGTATTAACAGATCAATGACTTAACAATCACAAACGGCAGCTTCCCAACAGCTCATTCATATTAAAATTTCAGTTTATTTCACAGGATAAAAATTTGTTATTCATATTTACTGTGGGTGCAATATATCATTCAAAACAATTCAGAATAAACCTATATACATATTAAAAAGTGTGAACAGGTAAAACTATATAAAAAATAAATCTTCCAGTAGACCTTCTGTTTAAATATAACTTACATGATAGTTCTTCCATCCAAAAACTATGTAAATAATTTACATTTAAACCAAATTCCTTTCAGATATACAATAAAATAATACAAATAGGAGGAGTGCAGGTGCAGCCAGAGTGACTTCAGCACGCGTGGATCGACACATCTGCCGACAAGCTGTGGCGGCCCCGCAAGTCGCTTGTACCGCGATTCTGCAGCATGTGCAAGATACCCTGGATGTTCCCATGTCGACGAGAACCATTTCCCGTCAATTGATGTAATATTTATTGCAAAAAAGTTCATAATTTTAAATTCATTAATTCTTTATTTGAATAATATATAGAGAGTGGCAAATATTAATTTCTCTTTCTAATACAATGTAGAAATTAAAGCACAATACATTAGTTATCAGGTGAAATGTATTGCAAATATTAACACAATTTAAAACTGAAATCGCATATACACTGCTCGACATTGAAAATGCAACACCAAGTAGGAGTGGTCAGAAATTTATGCAAATTTTAGAGTAGACGCACGTCACCGAGTTCGAATGATGTGAAATGCACAGCTCTCCATTGACAGAATGGCGAAACGTCGTGTTCTCAGATGAGTCACGTTTCTGTTTATCCAGTGACAGTCGCTGCATGCGTGTGTGGCATCGACGTGGAGACAGATCTAATCCGGCAGTAACTGCAGACTGCCCCACCGCGCGACAACGTGGCATAAGGGTTTGGGCCGCTATTGCCTACGATTCCAGGTCACCTCTAGTTCGTATTCAGGGCACTATGACGGCCCAACGATACTTCGATAATGTACTGCGGTTGGTGGCAATCCCCTACCTTCAGGGCTGCGTAATGCAAGTGTAATAGGAGAGAATGCCAGGCCGCCGTCAACGAAGGCACTTCCAGCAGATAGACGATTTTAAGAAGGGTATGGTGATCGGACTAAGAAGGGCGGGTTGGTCCTTAAGCCAAACCACAGCTGATACTCACATGGATGCGAGCACCGTGCATCGGCTATGGCCAACATGGTTGGGACAACGTAATGTGGGAAGAAGGAGGGGTGCAGGTGCAGCCAGAGTGACATCAGCATGCGAGGATCAACGCATCCGCCGACAAGCTGCGGCGGTCCCACAAATCACTTGCGCCGCGATTCTGCAGCATGCGCAAGATACCCTGGATGTTCCCGGGTCGACCAGAACCATTTCCTGTCGCTTGGTTGAACATGGTCTGCACTCACGGCGTCCGTTAAGAAGACTGCCATTGACCCCACAGCACAGAGGCCAACGTTTAGAATGGTGCCGGACTGGAGCAATGTGGATGACAGAATGGAGAAACGTCGTGTTCTCAGATGAGTCACGCTTCTGTTTATTTGGAGACAGATCTAATCCGGCAGTAACTGCAGACTGCCCCACCGCGCGACAACGTGGCATAAGGGTTTGGGCCGCTATTGCCTACGATTCCAGGTCACCTCTAGTTCGTATTCAGGGCACTATGACGGCCCAACGATACTTCGATAATGTACTGCGGTTGGTGGCAATCCCCTACCTTCAGGGCTGCGTAATGCAAGTTTTCAGGAGGATAACGCCCGACCACACAGTGCTCGCATCTGCCAACATGCTCTGCAAGGTATACAGATGCTTCCCTGGCCACCGTACTCTCCTGACCTGTCATCAATCGAACATGTGTGGGATGTGATTGGACGCCGTTTGCAGACTCTGCCCTTGCCTCATTCAGAAGACGAACTGTGGCAAATGGTTGAAAGAGAATAGAGAGCCATCCCTCAGGACACCATCTGCACTCGTATTGACTCTATGCCTAGACGTGTTTCTTCGTGCATCGCTGTCCGCGGTGATCCTACATCCTACTGTGACGACGCTGTTCTCGTTGCCATTGACCCCACAGCACAGAGGCCAACGTTTAGAATGGTGCCGGACTGGAGCAATGTGGATGACAGAATGGAGAAACGTCGTGTTCTCAGATGAGTCACGCTTCTGTTTATCCAGAGACAGTCGCCGCATGCGTGTGTGGCGTCGTCGTGGAGACAGATCTAATCCGGCAGTAACTTTGGAACATCCCACCGTGCGACAACGTGTCATAATGGTTTGGGGCGCTATTGCCTACGAATCCAGGTCACTTCTAGTTCGTATTCAGGGTACTATGACGGCCCAACGATACCTGGATAATGTACTATTCCCTACCTACCTTCAGAGGCTGCCTGTTGCAATTTTTCAGCACGATAATGCCCGACCATACAGTGCTCGCATCTGCCAACATGCTCTGCAAGGTAACACCGTACTCTCCTGACCTGTCACCAATCGAACATGTGTGAGATGTGATTGGACGCCGTTTGCAGACTCTGCCCCTGCCTCGTTCAGAAGACGAACTGTGGCAAATGGTTGAAAGGGAATGGAGAGCCATCCTTCAGGACACCATCCGCACTCTTATTGACTCTATGCCTAGACGTGTTTCTTTGTGCATTGCTGTCCGTGGTGGTCCTACATCCTACTGAGCCGACACTGTTCTCGCTTTGTATTCTATCATTTTGAAATAAAGATCACTTATTGCTGCTTGCTGTCTCTGTCTTTTTTCCAAATTTCATCACTTTCTGACCACTCCTTCTTGGTGCTGCATTTTCAATGTCGAGCAGTGTATTTCTCAGTGATTTAAAATTAACACAACAGTGTATTGGAAAGATATACATGCTAAAATGCTAATTTTTAAAGAAGCAGTATTTTCAAGAAAATTTTTGCTACTTTTGAAACCCACATCGCAGAACCATGTTCCAATTTATGTTCAGAAATTTACTGAGCATAAAGGGCGTATCTTTGATGTGACATCATCTAATATGTAGTTTAGATGTCACGTGACCTCCCTGCCGGTTTGGGAATTTAGCGCTGACCGTTATGGGCTTTATGTTAAGCATTATTTCCAATTGTCCAATTTTACTCAATCAAATGTTTATACAAATGAAGAATGCTTAAATACCAAAAACAGCAATTATTTGAAGTTTCATGGAAGATTATCATGGTATTTAAAAAAAAAAAAAAACATTCGAATGTCAATGTAAAAACATTTTGTGGGGATCCTAATTTGTGTTTATTCACTGAAACTTTTCAGATTTTAAATTTTTTGATCAAAAACATTACCTCCCTTCCACACAGGAGGTATTACAGCAGCAAATATTTATGCTGGTGCAAATTAAGAAAAAGAAGTTTTTACAAATTACCTATTATACCTACCTAACAATATGTAACCCAAAATTTCATATTGCAGAGCTTTTTATTTATTAGAAAAATGAATCAAATTTTGTTTAATAATGATTAACAACTTGTTGCTATTATAAAACATGGTACTGGTGTGAGGATATGTGCTGGCCAAATTAAGATAATTACAGATTAAGATTACAGATTAAGATAATTACAGATTAAATTAAGATAATTACAGAGCTTTTAAATTAAAATGCTTATAATAATTTAAATTTCTGACTTTAAAATGATTTGCACACTGCACTGGCAAAACTGAAAATTCTTGTCAAAAATCACCCCTTTATCTTAACAGGTGAACCAACTGAATTTTTTTTATAGTAGCATGAAGCGTACAGCGACTACCTTTAAAGCCATCTTTAGACATTTTGAATTGCTTAATATTTAAGCATATCTTTACCTGCACCCTAGGGATACATGAACATGTTATTTACATAGCATGTTCTGATAATGAAATCATGCTAGAGAAAAACAAGTCAGTTCTCATTGTCCAATGTACAGAGTTTCTTGATTTACATGTAAGCAGAGAATGTTACTTAATTTACATGCAAGAGAGAACGGAAACAATACAGTTAACCACAAATAAGTATAAGCATCACAGATATGAGTTTTAGTCCAGTATCTTTTATACAGTGGGCTAAAACTACTTCTAAAACAAAGGTGATTTTAGGAATTATTGGAAGAATAGAAAACATCAAATTATGTACAAAGTGCAATTTCTGAAAACATAAATTGACCTACCGTGCATGTGTAGTGAATGATGCATCACCTACGAATACTCTTTGTTTACACTGGTATTTTGTTCTAGTCAGGACACACATTTGAAATCACTGGCTTTATAAGGGAAGGAGTACTTTAAGGAGTACAACAATGATTAAAATTATTTGTTGGTTTAACAATAGCTTTAAATAGTCTCTTGAAAAAGATTTATCCAATGAAATTTTGAAAAGCAGTTAACATAGGGCAATAAATTCTTTCCTACCTTAAATGTCTGGTTGCATTTACTGTTTAGCTGATTTTAGTTTACTTGAGAATTGAAAATTTATTTAGTCTAGAGTGCATGCTTGACAAATTGTCTTATCACAGGGACAAATAATAACAATGACATGATTTTGACAGTATTTGGAATAAAAGGATATACTACCACTGCTGACAAGATAATGGCTTTTTCATAATGCTATATTTTATTACTTTATCTTTGGTTATTTGACTATATTGAATTTTAATTGAATATCTGAATTCTCTATAATTAGCATCTATTTATACATACATTCACAGAAAAAGGAGTACAAACCTGCAAATCTGAAGAGAGTGCATCAAAAGCTTCCTTCAGACATGGCCAGAACCTGCGACCTAAGGTGAGAGCAACAGCGGGCAGACTGTAGGCACAATGGCGAGCTATTTCTGCATCTATTGTTTGAGCCCAAGTAGCATCGGTCATGTTTAGATATCGAGACAAAAGATCAGGAGGTACTATATCCTGTAAATTTTAAGAATTCATATATAATAACTGTAAACTGAAATTTGGAACATTAAAAAGTACTGTAATAAAAGATTAATTTTATGTATTACTTCCAGTTTTCCCAGTCCTACATATGCTAATAATAATGACAACTATATTTTGAAGGGTATAATAAATATATATTTACAATATTAGTTTCCAACAGCTTTAAAATAACAAACTTTCGCTCCCATGATATAGGATAAGCCTTTACACAAACAGGAAATAATTCTCACTAACAGAATGAAATTACAATTTTATCCATTATTATATAACACCGGTAATTTTTTTGTCTTTTTCCATCATGTTCTCGAGCATCGAATCAACATTAATTTTCTTAAAAAGCTTTGATAACTCTTGGCCTCTTGTGTTTCTATTTACTTAATGGAGGGGATCACTAACACTTAACATTCTATTACACTAATTCACTGGGGGGGGAGGGGAAATGCTCCCTAGATTTAACAGAAACTCCCTGCTTGCGATTGTGCTTCAACATCAGAAACCAAACCAACAAATACACATTGTGTTGCTCTGTTTATTTCTTTACCATAATACAGTCGAATTAACTTAATAGGACCACTGGATAATCAGACCAGCCACTTTTTGACTGAATTCTAAACAACCGAAACAAATCCTATGTACATAAGGCTAATATTATTCGCTTATTTGGACCAAAATTCCGTTTAATCGGACCAGAAAACGTGAGAGCAAACAAGAAAAAGAAGCCACAAGTCAGCCGCGTACAGAGGATGTACAAGTGGTCCGTGACACACGAGAGGATCTGTAGCTGCGCTCCCCAGGAGAATGCTTTATCAAAGGTCAGGAATTCCTTAAATTGAAAAGAAAGAAAAAGCCAGTGGGAGGTGAACACGCACACCATTTTCTTTGACCTTTCTTAAAACAGAGCCACCAGTAGGGGGTAGCGAGGTTACTGGTTCCACTGTGTCTCCGGTTTTCAAGGAAATAAACAATAGAGTGTCCGGCTCCACCTGAAAGGAATTCCCGCTTGTCAATCATGATTAAAGTTTACACGAGAAAGTTATCATTTCACCACCCTTTTGGGATGATTTTAGTGCCAAAGCTTTGAATGGTCAGATAATATTGGACAAGTTCTTCAAATGTTGACTGGAACTTGTAAGAACTTGTTTTCATTGTGCTTCGCATGCTGAGTATCAAGGAGATCGTTTTTTGGCATTTGTTTCTAAATTAATTTTCTGAATGAAGTGATTTCTAATAAATTCCTAATGAAAAAAGTTCGACTGCAATTCTTGTTTGTACATGTATGTTCGCCATACGTGTGTACCACACAAATAAGGGTCATAATTACATTTTAGTACATGATTCACATGTACATTTATTGTTTGAAACATATAGCACGTCCCATGTTACAATATAGAACATGTTCATGTAAATGGACCAGCCGGTTATTAGGACCAAAACGATCGCTTCCTGATATGGTCCGATCAATCGGAATTGACTGCATTTCTTTAAAATAACATTCAGCCATAATAAGAACTACAGTGTAACATCTTGTCACTGCTTTCAACTAACCTTACATATATGGATATATATATATCCACATATGTAAGGTTAGTTACATATATGGATAAGGTTATATATATATATATATCATTTTCAACCTTAAAACAGAATATTCTTCCTATATTTATGCAAGATAAAAAATCCGATGTGCACACCACATGACTTCCTTGCATAGAATATTAAATTATATGCATATTTTGCTGAATTTCATTTAAACTTATTTGTTCAAATTTCATTTGAGATAAGATTTTTCATTCAATTCATTCATTTCTCACTTTGCAGCAAGGCCAAAATACATCAAACCTCAAAATATCTTCAATAAAAATTGAAAAACAGTTTTACAATTAAAATTAAGAGTTCCTACGCAAAATCAGGCAATTCTCCCAGCAAGCAAGTAGGCCCAAAACTGAAAGTTTAGTTTTGCTCCCACTCGGCAAAAAGACATTGAATGTGCAGAAACTGATTTAAAACAAATATGGCTGCTTTGGTAAAATAAAAAAAAAAAATTAATGTTGCCAAAATGCAACAATAAATAGTGCACTGCTCTGTGTTAATGGTGGTGTAAAGTTAACAGTTACACAAGGTGACCATTTTGAAGGAGATAATATACTCTGGAAAATACTATTTTATTTTATTTATTATTATTTTTCAAAAAAGCTAATCTGGAAATCTTTTGGTAATTCTTCTACTTACCATAAGGAGGCCACGGAATTGAGATACTTTAATCATGTTATTATAGTGAGCCACAGAATGAAGGTATCTAAACTGTTGAGAATTCAACTTAAGCTACGGAATTATTACTAAAAAAAACATTTGATACTATGTGCATTATTCTCATTTTTTGCTATCTTGTATGTCAAGTGATTTTTATCTTGAATCGAAAAAGCACTTCTTATCAGTAAGAATGATTCGTTTAACATTATTTTCCTTTTGCGATAAAACTCATCCGTTAAAAATATTTTTAAATTAACAATGCAAAAACTATAAAATAATATTAAATAATTATTTTAATTCACTGTACTTGTTCAGAAACTTGCTTAATTCATACATATTTTTCTTAACAATATTCAAAACATGAATATTTTTGTGTTAGACACAATGATTACACACTCATACACAATACCTGATCCTTGACAGACAGCTGCTTTGTTGAAGGCGGAGGTTCCCCTTCCTTATTTTCTGAAAAGAAGCAATAAATT
Source organism: Stegodyphus mimosarum (assembly GCA_000611955.2). Taxonomy (NCBI): domain Eukaryota; kingdom Metazoa; phylum Arthropoda; class Arachnida; order Araneae; family Eresidae; genus Stegodyphus; species Stegodyphus mimosarum. The sequence continues at coordinate 292,610 of KK118249.1, read as the reverse complement.
TATTACATACTATTACTTAAAACTCAAAATGTGTTTAAATAAATAAAAAAATTTTCTTGTACCTGATGTTTGCTCAGATGATTTCACAGTACACCCCAAATTGTTAAAATTTGATTTTCCACTACTTACACTCACTGTCTGTACAAAAGAATCATCCAACTTCCTATTAGAAAAATTTTAATATTTGAAATAATTATAGTATAATCTACAACACTACAATCAAATACTTGTACCTTTTAGGATGTTAATAAAACTGAATACCCATAACAAAAGAATAATCGGATACTTACTTAATATTTCTCTTGGGGAAAAACTGTTCATAAAATGCACTGTCATCACTGGAAGATTTAAACATAAGAGTTGCTGCATCATCCACATTGCAATCCTTGCAAGCTGCATCAATTTCAACATCAGGAAGAGGAGTGCGCCAATACTGAAAACTATTAAAGGCACTTTCACCAACTAATGATTCCTCATTTACTTTGAGCTTGATAGAAACTTCTTCAACACACTTCTGATTGCTACTTAAGCAGCTAGATTCCTGATGGGAACCCGAGGAAGTTGCACTTGGGATGTCACTAATGTCTGTGTTCTGTTTTTGAGAACAAATGTTCTCAATGGAATGCACAATTTCAATTGTATGAGAATCTACATCTTGTTTTTCTATATGTGATTTATTAACAGGAAAGGATTTCTTTAAATAAGTATTTTCATTCACAGACGTATTACAACTGAGTAAAGGGATAACTTCACAATTTGTTGGTCCAGACAGAGCAGCAGATGAACTTATGCTTATTCCATTTACAGTAATAGAACGTAAAGAAGAAGACTCAACTTCAGAATTAATACCATTTTGTACAATATTGGAATCTAAATGATTTTCTATAGCACCTTCTTCACCATTTGTATCATTCAACAAATCACCATTAGGTATAGAATCATTCTTAGGTCCAAACAAAAATTCATACCAAAATTTATTAAATCCTTTCTCATCCACATTATTGAATTCCTTTTCATCCACACTAAAGTTAATACCAGTTGTTTCAAGGCTTTTGTGACACTTCTGATTTATTTCAAAGGTAGTTTGAGAATTTACAACAGAACAACTATCACCTCCAGAATTTAATTTATTAGATAAAGTATGCTCAGAATCACAGTGTATACCATTTTCCTTAGACAGACAGTCAGTAGTATTATCTTCAATGTGTTCTTTTGTGACAGTGGGAGATGTCAGATTTGAAGAGTTTACTTCTATCACAGTACAATAATTACCAACATGGCACGAATTACCTGGAATTTCTGAGGCAGAAAGTTTTGCTTCTGTGCTGCACAGAGGAACTACACTATCACAGGTTTTGGAAGAGTTAGTCCTGTCTAAACTAGAATAATTATTACAATTCGAAGTCTCTGAGTTCTCACATACAGTACTACATTTTTCTACAGTTTTTTCTGCTACATCATGCTGTTCAGAAGATGCTTGCTCTGCAGGCAAATATGGGACATCAACTACTGTTAAAACTCCATCTTTACTATAGTATAAACCAGTTTTGTCGGGTTCTGCAAATGTTGAAATAAAAGGGCCCAAAGCTTGATATGCAGTTAAACGAACCTTTATAGGGAGATAAATTCAGAGCAGTAAGTAACAGAATTACGGCATTGGTAATACATTCAAATTGTGTAAAAGTATTGGTAACGTCAAATAATACATACAATGCAATATAAGTGAAACATACAGTCAAATAAACGCAATATAAGTCAAACATACAAACATTTCAAACAGAAGTGTTGTATGCCTTGCATATTTCTGGCATATTTATTTCCTCTCATACACATAAAACTAACAACATATTCTTCTACTTTAGCCAAAATCTCAAAAGCCAATAAAACAAAGTGGAAAAAAGCATTGTACCAGGAATAAATGTACTCTTGAAATTACAAACTGCACAGTAGTGAGTGCAGTTTCGAGAACTGGCAAGAAGGAATCAATTTTGCTTTTAAAAATGTTATGTTTCAGCCCAAATCATGCTTGTACATTTTTGCTCAATGTTCACACTGCTAGAGGAAAATAGCATATGGTTGCTCAATAATAATATATAATAATGCAATATGGTTCCCTATTCAAGTAATATGAAACTTATACACGAAATTTACTCTTTTTCAGGGGGGAGGGATACTTTAGGCCATACCGAATTGTGGATATAGGAGCAAGGCGCATATATAAGTTAAACAGTTACATATCAAACAATCTTACCCAACGACTTTGATCAGATAACAGATACATATACAAAGTAGCAAGCTCATTGCAACGAGTTTCTCGGGATACAACACATGATACAGGCATGAAGTTCTCAGTACATGCCTTCCTAACGCACCAAGCTTGATCTTCACACAAATTGACAAATTTTGGCAGCTGTAAAGAAGTTTGCATGGTTACACATGAAATGCTTTTGCATTTATTTTTAAACAAATAAAAAAAAGTATGTTTCATTACTTCACACGAAAACATATTGTAGGTTTTATTATTTACTTACTAGCAACTCCTCTGTAGTTTCTCTTCCTACAGTGGTACAAAAATCACCAAATGTTGAAGCACAAGCCTAAAAACAAATTAATACTCATATAAAATATATCTAAATAAATGCTGCAAGATTAAAACAAAAACTCTGTATATGAAATTGAAAGATAAACTAACATTGCAAATAACAAATTTTAATAACAGAGTTAACACAAAATGTTTAAAGTAACCATAATCAGCTTTGTCCTAATACATAGTAAAGTTGTTCAAAGTATTGACTGGCATGCAAAATAAAGCATTCAGGGGAAAGTAAAAAAAGGAAAAAGCTACATAATTTTTGCCGTCACTGGGATTGCAATGGTTGAAGCAACTTTTCTCTCCTCCCTAACTTTTAAACTTCCGAATCTAGTGCTGCTGGCAGAAAAATAAAAGAATCAAGTAACTGACTCCCTGCACCGCGTGGCATAAGGAGATACCCCCCCTTCAATTAATTTTTATGTTCTTTTGCAATTATTTTAAGTTGAGTTTGTTTTTCTCAACTAATATTTTCAAATTAATTGCTCTATCACTATTATAAGATGAAATTACCTTCCTGAGCTACAAACTTTTGACAGATATTAGCTTAATACAAAGATTTAACCTGAACATATTAAAGCAATGCTAACATACTTTTTCTTTTGACTTGCATATATTCTAAGGAAGACTAAGAACAAAAACAATAAGTCTGTATTTAATTTTTTAAATAAAAAATAATTACCCAATGTTCACCAGTAAAAAATGGAGCAAAATATACTAAACAGTTTGAATACATCCTCCCCCCCCCAACATCAGTTCACGGCGATACCTGCCATGAAATTTCTGGCAGCCCAATATTAGCCTTGATAAAGTTGTCAGAATTAAAAGTCATAAAATCAAGGAGGTGCAGTGCAAGTTGTCAAATGAAGAAAGTCCATGGTTTCACCCAACAGACATCTTCAACTACAACAATGTAATGCAAGTGTTTATATAAGAAGTCCATGTCTTGTCGAGAGTCGGAAATTTGCTGTAAAAATGAACGGGGCATGTCCATTGGGATAAATGAAGATACAAGAGTATTCTACAATTTATCAGTTGAAAGGAGTTTATATTTTTGTTTTAATAGTTGGTCCCCTTTCTTCTTTACTTCAGAACTAATGTTGGATAGAGGAAAATGTGGCTTGGGTAACTTACTGCCATTTTTAGCCAAAAGATCGGTCTTTTTTTGTTTCCAGAAACCCCACAGTGGCTGGGAATCCACTGAAAAACAAGCTCCCAAACAGAGGCAATTGCTTTGGATATATTTATCTTAGTCTCTTCAACAAGTAATCACTAGGCATATACGAAACAGCTGCCATAATTGCAGGACGAAAAGGACTTAAATGTTTTTTCCTAAGCAAATAAGCTGAGAAAATCAATTCTACAAGTTCAGATATAGACTTAGTAATGAAAATCAACAATTTCAGAAAGAATGCAATAAAATTTATTCCAATATTTATGAATCTGGAACGCAATGACAAACTGATTTCTAACGTGCAACCTAATCTAAATAGATACTTTATTCTGTTATTATAAAATACATATATATAGTAATATATAAAAAAAAACTATTTACTTTTCGAACATTGTTTGCCTTATCAGCACATAGAGAGAAGAGACGATCCAGAAAGAGTTCTTCTGCAACATCTTTGCCCAATAAAACAGCCAATTTGCTCATCAACTGAAAAATAAAATAGGCCTGAGGCATTAAAGAAAAATATTAACATATACATACAAAAGAATAAAATTACAATGGCATTGTGTAAGAAACGATGATTTTTCAACATGGTCCTGCTCATCAAAGCTGGCTGTGATATGACAATAACTAAATGCACATCACAGCAACAGTTTGACGACAGGCCCATGCAAACTTTCATGTGTAACTTTCATGATGTAAGATAGCTCCTCTCCGCTCATCAAAGCTGGCTGTGATATGGAGATTAAAATGACATACCACACCCACTTTGTGAGAGAAGGAGAACCAAGTATATCTACACTGTTAAAGCACAAACATGACACAAATTTAGTTGTTAAATTTAGTTGTAAGAAGCACATAAATCAAACATAAACTATTTCACACATATACATGAGCATAATAAAAAAATTCAATCAGTAACTGATTTTTCCTCAAAAGATAAATGCATAAAGGAGGAAAGAAAAATGTGCTTTTCACTTAACAGTACATCAAAACAGCATTTCGAGAAAGCTGTTTATTTGTCGAAATTAATAACACTATTTTAGACAATCCAAAATTATGAAAAGCTACATGCTATCAATTTTTACAATGAGAATGATGCTTTATATATTACACAGGAAACACAAATTGAAAGCCAACAGCATGATTTTATATAAATTACAAATTAATCTACATATAAAAATAAAATACACTTCTCAGCCTGATATAAAATGCATTAACCATTAAAAAATGGTAAAGACAGTAACTCTGCATACTTATATTGACAGTATAAAATATAATACAGAACAGAGTTCTAATTTCCTTACTGCTTATTTCCACGGAAGCATAAATTAAGAATATTGACTCTTTAAGAATTTCTTTCTTTTAAGCAACATTGCTAAGATGGAAAGATGCATTGTTTTCAACTCTGCATAAAACGTTAACTTCTTTCATCAATACTTTACTAACTGCGAGGGGAGGGGGAAGCATTTATATCACATTCTTATAAAATGATGCAATCTTAATATGAAATTAATACCAATTTCAGGATAAATTTTTATTAATTTTAAATGCATCACAAATTTTGTTGCTAATGGCAATTATTTTAAAATTTGTCTGAACAGAAATTACCATAAAAGTTACCAACAGCCCAATTTAACTCATCCATAATGCTGCTTTTGGATTTCACGAATTCTGATCCAATAACTAAAATACATGCATATCAATACAACTATGGCTACTTTCTTGCAAACAAAGATAAGAAAAAAGATCTATTTTTTGCTTTAAAATTCAGTCATAAAAATATCTTCTAAGCACAATGCCATACAGTGAATGTTTACAATTAATTTCAGCTTCATTCATATACTCATTCCATTAACTCTTAACCATTTTTAACTATGACAGTTCAAATTCAGGACCCTAGAACTGGTAATTCATCAAACTGGTTAATTTTCACTATTGCTTTCTACAATTATTATAAAATACAATTTAACTGTTTCTTGTTTTTAAAATGATACTCATAAAAGTTTTAGGAAGGGGTAACAAAATAATGGAGAGAACATCCTTTCAAACTTTACAGTTTTAATATATACACAAAGCAATTACAACATCAGTTAAATTTTAATCGAAATACTTAGATAAACTAAAATTTTCTAAATATGCAAAAAGTTCAATCTTCATAGCATGACACACAGACTCCCTTCATAAAAGATGACATAACAATAAAGCAATAAAAGATTAAATTAGGAACCATCTTTACCTTCTGATGACAGTCCATACCATCAGATCATCAAGATGGCTGTGATATGGTATCAAAAATACAGATCACTGCCAATTTGACGAACAGAAGATATGGTACATTCAAGTAGCATTTCATTAGTAGGCAAAGCAACAATTTGACATGTCAAAGATAGCTGTGATATGAATTAATAATACATTTCACTACTACTTTGACATATCAACTGGTCACATTAAAGACTGAAAGTGTCCCAGACGTCTTACAGTGCCCTTACCGTCAAAGACAAGGTAGTGAGATGGGACTGGTAAACATCTCACTACCCATGTCTTTCACAGAAAAAGCACTATTTCTTCTTTTCAAAAGGCTGTCTGATTAAGTACTGATAATATTACAAAATGAAAAATATCCTCCTGTAAACAATAAATAAAAAATAATAATATGCACACAAATTTTATAGTACTAGTTTTCGATTTGTTTCACAGTTAATTAAACACAGCTTATTACAGTTCATTTCTCATTCTTCATTAAGCATTTCAAATGTGAAAAAATAATTATATATCTACAAAAATTTTAAATAAGCAAACAAAGTCATTTATTCAAAAAAGCAACAAACAAGACAAAATAAACAGTACATATCTTAACTAAGAAATAAACATGAAAAAATTTTAATTGAAGTAATTATAGAAAGACATTATAATTAATAGTAATTCCCCCCCTAAGCTAACAAGCCCCTTGTGTGTGGGGGGGTGATCTTTCTCCTTTCATTTTGAGCTCAGTTAATGTTGCCAGATATTTTTAAGATAATGTGGCAATATATCAAAATGATAAAAACTAGCGTGTGATATCAGAAATCACATGACTTTTATGATAAAACATGTGCATGAATACTATAGACCTTTTTTAATGATATGATATCTGAGTATTCCATAAGCTATGGACTGCAATTCATACTCTTGGTTATTTTGTTATATATATTAGCTTTGGTGAAAACTGAACTATATTACTAATTTTCCATTGTTTAAATCTCCATTTCGTAGTTTAAGTTACTATTTTTTAGTTAATTTGTTCATATTCATTATTAAGTGCTTCCTCGTGTACAGATCGTTAATACTGTTTTACTAATTCTTTGGTGGTTTATTCTTTATGAGCCCTCAGTTCATATTTAAATAGATGACAGGTAAGCTCTCCTCTTATTTATTTTCATTCTTTCTAACCAATTCTCAAACATTATTTTAAGCCAAGCATAGTGAAAGGTTGTGCTAAGAGTTTTCAGTATCATTCATAATTGAAACTCCAGCTGATACAGTAATCACAATATAACATTTCAGAATACTGTTCAAAGATCGCGTCAAAACACTTGAGAGCACCAATGTGTTTGAAAACTGAGAGCCTGTGTGCTATGATCATGGAATCAGAATGCCAACTACTACCTGTTATTTAAGCCTAAATAAATTATTACTCTTTATTAAACTTATTGGATCAATTATATTAACATATATGCATTTTGATATATTAAAAAAAATTGTTAAGGTAGCAAACAGTAGCACAAGGAAATGACGGAGTAGCAGAAAATTTGCATCAACATAGATTTTAGAAGCATAGGCTTGTCAAAAGTAGTAAATTTGCATAAAAAATTCATCCAAATCTGGTAACAGTGATCCAAGAGATTTCTGCACTCTTCTGCTAAATTTTGAACTTAGACTCTACTCAGGCTGCAGAACATTGCTTTTGCATACACTATACCACAAAGAATGAACAATCTACTCTGTTTCTTGCATTTGTGCCCTGCATTAGTATTTATGCTTCACTTGTCACATAAAGTTAACTAACTATAGAGTCATTTGGGGAGGGGGATTCTTTCCCATGCTACAAGCTATTATAATTCAAAGAACTATACTAATATTAAATATATCAGACAACAAATAAAGTAGCAAAAAGCAAACAGTAAATTTTCAAAATATAAACCTATTACAAATATATATTGTTTAAACTACAAAAATGGTCAAATACGTATATTTATAAATAACTGTTATAAATGATGAGCAGCAAAACTCCAAAAATACAAAGCTCAGGAAAAGCAAGTAATTTTAATAGGCACAACAATGAAATATCATTAAAATCTTACCACAATTGATTCCATTCTTATATCTTCCGGATGGATATTTTCTGTTAGATGCAATATAAGAGGACAAAATTTCTTACTCACAGTATCTAAAATAAATAAAACCCTTTTACACACACATACTGCATTTGATTCATTGAAAAAAAAAAAAAAAAAAAAAAAAAGCGGCAGTTCTACAACGGGACAGCATCTCCCATTCTACTGGACCAATTGACGAAATTCAACTTATGTTTTAGTGACTTAGGATATGTATTAGAGTTACACATAACATTGTTCTAATACAGATATTTTGACACAAAATCCGACTTTTTCTGAAACCCGACATGCCAATTTTCCCCCATATTCTGATTCTATAACTTAACAAACAGCCAAGTTTTGTAAAAATCACCTCGAAATTTTAGCTCCTGAATGTTAATAGAATTGCATATATATTTATTAATATCTCTTTTTTATTATTATTAAACTTACTTGATGCCTTCTTTCAGAAGAAATTTATGCATAATCCAAATATTTGCACATTTTTCTATGATTAATTTTTTAAATTTGTATTTTTAAATATTTTTTATACATTTTTGTATTATAATCTATAAAATTTTTAACATCATCTTAAAGAAGATGTATTTCTAAGCATACCGGCAAAAAATTGAGCGTTTTTATTTAAAATTTTTTAAGATATATGTGAATTTGACTGCTTTGAAAGCTGATATATTTAATATGAGCGATAATAATGAAAATTGTTAAAATTATTTGAATGATGGACCTTTTTACTTTCTTGTACGAAGTAAAGGACGTAGATTCTTCGTAGACAGTATACTATTAGATCATGAACAACTACAATAATTTCTCATATAGACACATTAACGGGAGCAACATCATTTTAGACATGGGAGCAAAGCGAGGAGCTATTAGCAAAGTACAAGAAGCTAGGAAAAGAAGAGTGACATAATTAGCTCGCCAGAGTATTTATACTAGAACAGATGTGATTCTAGAGACAAGCTATGATTCGTTAGTATTAGTTTTGGTTTGCAGTTTTCAAGCAGTGTTATGTAACATAGAAAAATCTCGAATTCGAGAGAACAGATGAATTGAGGAGGACAGCATCAAATTAGGAATGTTAATTTTGAGAACGCCAATTAGTTTTTAAAGCAGCTACTGTATTTTCTTATATCTTACATATCCCCCCCAAAAGAAAGGTCGGGAGAGCAGGGTGGAAGAAAAGGATTAGCGAAGCAACAGAGATTTCTAGTATATGAAGAAGCATCAAGGACATAGCTGCTAGGTTTGCTTATGCCCTGTCATTATTCATGATCTTTTTCATACATAAATTATATAACAACTAATTAACAATTATTTGATTGGGCAGGAGGTACCTGCATTAAAATGTTACTGAACTTCGAATGATCTCACTTTTGGGAGAAAAGATGAATTTAGGAGTAGATCACCAAATTTAAAATGTTAATTTTGAAATCACCAATTAGTTTTTAAAGCAGCTGCCATATTTTCTTTATATATATATATATATATATATATATATAGGTACAAGAAGCTAGGAAAAGAAGGGTGACATAATTAGCTCGCCAGAGTATTTATACTAGAATAGGTGCAATTCTAGAGACAAGCTATGATTAGTTAGTATTAGTTTGCAGTTTTAAGCAGTGTTACGTAACATACAAAAATCTCGAATATAATACGCTCTGTTACTAGCCTCAGAGACCTTAGTTTTCTTTTATTCTTATATGCTGGTAAATTGTGCATTTTTTTGCTATAAAAAAATTATTAAATTATATTGTTCTTATCTTCCGGTTAAGGGTTTTATGGCTTTAGTAAATCTGCATGCAATATCAGTAGAATTATCGAACAATTTGTTAAACTTAGCTGCACTTAAACAAACAAAAGTTGTTTTGTGCATATTTGTTTACATTTGAAACTTGGCAGAATAGTGGATTTGTTGCCAATCTAGAAAAACTAAACCTTGCAACAACAAAGACAATGTCTTCTGTAAATTAGATCATGGTTAATCCATTCTGAAATTTATTCGAGGAAATAAGTATTTAAACTTACTTAGTAATTTTTAATATGGATTTTTTTTGGGGGGGGGACCTTGTTGTGAAGTGAAATGTGAATTCACTGAATGAGAAATCAGAATAGTCTGCGAAAAAACTTTTTTTTTTTGGTTTAATTTCTTTTATAAATCATTTTAGATTTATCTATCATAGTATTTGAAGAGAACATGTGGCAACGATTAGATAATTATTCAGGTGATAAACATAATTTTTGTGCATTCTCAGTTATAAAATGAATGAGATGTAATGCTGTTAAGTGAACCTAGCACCAGAGTGTCACTATGGTAAACAAAAATAGTGAATTTTAAAGAGTGCATTTATTCTGTTGTGGTTTATGCACTATCAATAAAGTAGATTTAATTAAATTCATAAGTTTAAATGAAATGCAAGAAAAAATGCTTATAATTTAATACCCTGTACAACATGTGGTGTACACATCAGATTTTTTTCCTCCCGTGCATCAATGAACAAAAGGTAAGTAGATTACTATAAATTAAAAATTCCACCAAGTAAATTAATTATTCTCGGCGCAAACTGAAAAAAAATGTGACAATGTAAATTTTTTAATTTCTCCAGAAATTTCTCACTAAAAATTACAAAATTTAATATCTAGGCATACGAGTCGTAGAATCGAAATCGGGGGAGGGGAAGGAGGGTATGTTAGTTCAAACAGAGTCCAGTTTTGTGTCAAAATACCTTTTATAATAATGTCATATATAAATCTAATATATATTCTAATTTACACTTTGGAGACATGAAAAACGCAATTTGAATTTTGTTAATCAGCCCAAAAGAACAAGACATATAGAGCTGTCCTCCACTTTTTTTTTGTGTGTGTGTGTGTGCAGTGTGCATAGCACATTTCTGAATTTTATATGAAACACTCGCATTCAGAAAACATTTAATCTCTAATATACCATAAGTTCTTTAAAATAATAACTTTCAAATACAGTACCAGTTTAAATTTTAAAAAAAATATCCATGAAAGATCTATGAAAAAATATTCAAATTTAAAACGCTTGTCATTCAATAATCACACAAAGAATGAAAAATCAAGAAATCATGATAACACAAATAATAAGAGCATTTTACAACCTTTCTTGAGAAAGGAGACAATTATATGCCGTCCTACATTTTTGCATAACTTGTAGGTGGTCATTAATAGACATATCTTCTGAGGTGAATATGGTTTGCTTTTGCTCTACTGGAAATTCTGAATGATTCTGTACATAGAGGATATTAAAACTGTTTAAATGTAATACTGGTAAGATTTTTTTTCTAGTTAGTAAGGTGTGTATCCCCCTCCTATTGAACTAAATTTATGTGTATCCCCCCTTTATTGAAACAAATTTATATTATTTTATTCTTGGACATCTTTATTATATACATATTGACATTATTTATTTATAGATTCATTTCGAAAAACATTTGTCAAGAGCTTATTCAACTTACCACTGTCTATTAATTTTTGTTCAATCAAAGATACAAGAGCAGAGTGAGCAGTTTGTCGTACCTGGAAAACAGCAATATTCTAATATTAAAGTGAAACTGGAAATTTTAACAAAAAATAAATTACGTATTTAAAATAAAAAATGCAGATGCATAATTATAATTAATACATAATCATACAGTCCTTGTCCCCCCCCCACAAAAAAAAACACTTTTTTTCAGAATGATCTGTTTCTCTCAAAATCTGAAATAACCACATTGTAGCAGGGTTCACGGCCTTATAATGGAATTACCCTCCCTTATTTCAACCAACCCAGAAAGACAGAGACCAACAGAGTCAGAAACAGCCAAAATTGGAAATCATTTGCACAATGATCATCAGCTCCATATTACTGTTAAGCTACTAAACTAGTTTAAATTAGACAACTAACAAATTGTGAAATCTTCATTTCAATAACACTAACAAAAAAGAAATATGCTTGATAACCATTAAGGTTATTGCAGTTTCATGATAAACATATGATGATGATAAAACATCTACTTTTATAACATAAACTGTTTTTGATAAATTTGCAACAAACCTACACTTATTTTGAAACGGTCATTACTTTTTAAAATGCTGATTCGCTTTTCACAATATTCAAAGCTTTCACATTAATTACAGATTGGGCTATTCGACACTTTTGACAATTAAGCATGAAAGCCATAATAACATGGACATACCCTTAATTCTTTTTTTCCAAGATATGAATATTGATATCCTCAAATCATAAAAATGACTAATGAAGAGCAAATGGCTAACTCATAACCACCACACAAAAAAAAAAAAAAAAAAAATTTATCCAAAAAAAAAAAAAAAAAAAAAAAGTTTCAGAAATGTAAAACGTTAAGTTTTTCTTTTTACAAACAATTCTGAATGATTGATTAATATAAATTTTTAGAAAACATAATAGTTTACAAATGGAAATAGAATACTAACTTTACATACCACATGCATAATTAAATAACACTTCTACATGCATAATAAGTTTAATAAATAAATAAAAAAGACATGAAAAACAATGCCTTGCAGCATTTCAATTAATTTAAAGCCAAAACAGCTAGCTTTTACAATGATCAAGCATTTAAGAAAATAAGAAGAATTGAGAATAAAAAAAATATTAACTCACAAAACATTTGATTCTTTCCCAGACATGTTACAGTTACCCAATAATACCAATTTGTAATTTACAAATGGTCAGGCATTTAAAAAATAATAAGAATTAAAAATAAAAAAAAAATTAACTCATAAAACATTTGATTCTTTCCCAAACATGTTACTGTTACCCAATAATAATAATAAATTACATGAATCATTATGCAAAACTGATTGTAATAAGGAACAGCTTTAAATAAACTTACAGACCCCCCCCCCCGAAAATGCAAACATGATTTGTTGGCATTTTAAGGAGAAAAACTGAATTATACATACTGTACTGTTTTCATCTCCTAAATAACTTATTAGCATTGGAACCAAATACTGTTGAATTGAAAAGTTTAAAGCAGCTTCTTTGCAATATGCAGCTATATTTGGAAGTTGCACTACGAGTTCTATTCTGACAGCAGGATCTAATGGAAAAGAAAATTTCTTTATCAATACAAAAGCATCGAAATCAAAATAACACACCTACCCCCTCCCAAAAAAAAAAAAAAAAAATAAAAAAAAAAAAAAAAAAAGACATAAAATTAGTTATATTTTTATATGACAAATATGCCCTTATTAAAATGCAAGCCATGCTCAACCTGATCTACTTAAAACTTTTCGTCCCCCCCCTTTTTTTTTGTTTTCAAGCAAAAAATTTGTGAACAGGAATTAAAAACTGCATCTATTACAAATAAATTTCTAAATACGACCCTTCTTTAATGCTTATTGTCAATACTCATGCTCGTTGAAAAACAAACACAAATTTTAGCATTTTCTTCACAATAAAACAATACTCCTACTTTTAGTACATGTAATTTTAACATACAGAAATGTGATATAAATTCAGTTTGACTTTATTTCACGATTTATAATTATATTATACCAGTTTATTCACTATTAAAATCATTACTTCAGCAATAAAATCTCGTACTTAATTTAATGTAATTAACTCATAATATTTGTGGCTTATTAAAGAAAAATTACATTAATTTCCCTTAACTCAAGTTTTATTTCAGGGTAATTTCAATCCTTAAATCACATTTCATAAATATTACTGGCTTTTGATAGGCTTTTCCTGCTCAAAACTCAAGTATACATAGCACTGAAGCTCTACTTAAAGCTCTTTTATGATTTAATATCAAATTTGGGTCTTAATACCTATAAATTAATTTTAAATTTATATTTGTTCATAGTTTTTGATTTGTAGGATTTTATTTCTTGAACTATGCAAATAGGATCCTCTTCCCTTATTAGCTTGTAATGAATGCAAGATGACACTAAGTCATACATATTTATACCATTTTACCATTATATTTTGAATTATTATGCATTTAATTTCAGCATTTTGTAATCACTCATAAAACTTGAAATATGATTCTCCTATTTCCTTAATGAAGTATTTATTTAGTAACTAATTTCAGGCTTTTTAAAAATTAAAAATAAAAAAAAATTTCCCATTTTAAGATAACATGACATGTTTCAGTTATTTCATATGTAACTATAACTTATATTGTAATAAATTATTTATTCCCTTAAGTTTTCGCTTTTAAAATGATCATGCCACATTCCCAGTAAAAGTGAATAGACACAATATAAACAAAATCATATCCTAATTAATAAGAAACATACATTAGAAGGAGCTCAAAAATGGGAACAAAACAGAAATGTGTCATTGATAATCACGAGACAAATTATGCATTCTAAAATCTGGGACTGGCGAAATAACCATTGCCACCTGAACTCTAGAGCATAATAAATGCTTATTAAGTAACCACCTAATCCAAAGAGTAGAAACATAATTTTACGAGACTTTATATAACCATTTTTTTTAAAGCTATAATGAGTTACTTCCCAATACTTTCCGAATACCAACTTTTCGCTAAACATCGCCAAGACAATTCATGCCGTGTTACCGATTCACCTTCGGAAATGTGCTTATCTAATATGCCGGCATTCTCTATGTCGAAATTAGCACTCTCCATAAGAGCGCCAACACTTTCGATACGAATTTTGCGATAAAACTTTTCCCGAAACAGCAAAGCTTTACTTTTACATATTTCAGCACTTTTTTCTTTCTTATCACTAAAAAGCAAACATTAATGCACTACAGGAAATACAACGAAACATTAACATAAAACTACAATAAAGAAATATAAATAATTTTAATGTACCATTAATTATGGCATAAGTGTAACCTTGAACTATGAAAAACCGGAAGGTTACCTCAATTTCGAAAGAAATTCCAAACGGTCCAAATTACATTCATTTTCATCACTTACAATCTTTTTGTTACTAAATTATTTAAAATATGTAAATCTGGTGTAAAATATTACTATATTTAATTAGATATTCTATGTTTTATATTCTTTGCCTAGTTTCCATTTTATAATTCCCCCCTACTTTTACACTGAGCATGTAGGAAGAAAAAGTTTTTATCCATCCAACTTCTTTTTAATACGATGAAAAAAAAAATTCAAAATTAATGTAGATATAGTATATGTAGATAAACTTCGTAATTTACCATTTATTGATGCAAAACCAAATAAAATATAAATATTAAGTGACTGAAGTTTGGGCTAATCATCACAAAAAGTTTTAGAAAACCTATAGCGTACATTAAGACAATTAAGATCAAATAAAAATCTAATAAGAAAAATTATGCTGCAATCATTAGTGAAGGTGTAAGTAATTTGCATAATTTAAGTTTCATTAACGCAATAAAATGTATTTATTGGTGGGAAGAATTTTCCTCAGTAAACGACAAAAAATTGAAAGCCGGCATATTTTGTGTATATAACGTGATGAAAAACCGAGAGTTGACAGTTATAGCAGTTTCCATTCATAAATTTAGTGTTCAACATATAAAATCAAAATTTCATTTTTTTTTATTTTTTATTTATTTATTTTTTCCACGTGACTCATTCAACGCAAGATCAACGAAAGCTGAACGATCTTTGAATAAGGTGTAAAGATATGTTTTATCAACATAAATTATCTTTTTATGTTCTTCAATTACGAATTCACATTCCAAAAATGGTAATAAGGAATATGGCGGCAAATCTTTCATTACGACTAACGAGCAGGCACGGAAAATTTTGTTCCCGTATAAAGAATGAAATACAAACAACGAAAACTGAGATTATTACAAAGGTACGGGAAACAGTTCTTATCTTAAAAAAGGTCATTTCCGATTTAATAATAAAAAATAATTAGTGCTAAAATACAAAGTATAAAAAATACGAAACGAAAGTACAAAAAATAATTTGTTAATATGAAGTTGTAAAAACAGCTGAACAGTAAACCTAATAACTTGCGTCTCTAAAATAACAATTGTTTTGACGCTAAGATCTGGAATTTATGAAAAATACTTACAAGTAAAAAGTGTTTTTACATATCGCGGTTATATTTTCAGGAACGAACGCTTGCGATCTACAACTGCTAATTTCTTTTTATTGTGTTGGTAAAAAATTTGGGTGCATCCAACTGCTCTAGCTTTATTATCGGCCCCTGATTTATTGTATTCCGTTATCCTTTTATAAACAAGAATTCCAGCATTATTTTTTCGAGGACAAAATATCAGTTATTTTTGCTTATTGCGTAATATGTGGATATTTTTGACGTAGAACTGACAGACTTTTTCAATGTTAAATAATGAATTAATTCCAGACACAACAAACAGAATATTAACAATTCGCATTATCTACCAAAGCTGCAAAATATTTACACCCAAGTCAAACATTTAAATGTTTTCCCAGATGATAAGATACCAGGGAAAAGAAATTCTGAAATAAAGGAACAATTAACACACTACAACCGAAGCACGAAGTCTATCCCTTTACAAGACGTAAAATCAGAACACACAAAAATGAAGATAGCTTAGATTTTGGGTAAACGTTAGTCCAAAGTGCGGGAATATATCAATAAATTCTTCTCTCTTAATTTTTTATCAAATTTATTTTCTTTCCATCACTTCCTTCTAAACGTACTGGATGAATATTGTACGCGCAAATGGACATATTCTCATGAGGAGCGGTTTTATGGTAGACTTTCGATTTTACGAAACTAAGAAATAGGGTTCATTAAATCAGAAGTTTGCAAACGAGAATGCCATCAGACCCACGTTTTGAGACCAAAGCAGTAGTTGGTAAAAAAGGCGCAATTCGTAAATCGGAGTTTCGTGAAAACAAGCGACAGCTATATTTCTATCACAAAAAACATTCCCATTCTGTAAACAGAATTGCCAAGAAATGGCCAAGATACATATAGGACAAATAATCTGAAAGTTCGATTTAATGCCAAGATACACAGAGAACAAATAATATGAAAGGACAATTTCAATTTTAAAATTTGACGATTTTGAAACTACCTACAACCTTCCGGAAAAAAACTCGTTCAATTCTGTAAGTTAATTTAATTGGGATAAAATCTGATTTAAACTTACCTAAAATGGCCTAAAATGCTGGACGTCATTTGCATGTTGCTCGCCACAGACACTAGTAACTGCATTATCTCAAAATATAAGGTAACTCGGTGACGAAAGGGGTTGAAGAAAATTGGACATCGGCGAAGTTACCAAAAAAACTGTTGAAATTTTAGGCTACGGGTTTAAAATTAAAACAAACAGCACAGATTTCATTGGACGCGACAGGTCACATGTTGTAAGAGGGATTTGCTAAAACAGAGTGGCTGCTGAATTCCTGGCAAAGATCCGTATTTTGCTTTAGATTCCAGACCAATTGCAACCATCCCATCAAAACAAAATACAGTAGGGAGGGAGGACTTCTTTTTGCCAGACGCAGCTAAATGGCAGCGTCTTGGCAAAAGAACGCCAGTCAAAGGACTTCATTAATGCTACTTTACTTAGCAAGCAAGTACCAAAAATAGATTATGCGTCTGCGTCTGGACTGCTTTGCAATCACAGAATAAAGTCTGAGGTACAATGCACTTGTCGGCAAAATTTGTACATACTGTCAAAACACGCTTTCTTTTTATTTCTGCCTTTAAACACATCAGAAAGGAAGTGTTTTGAAAATTGTTAAACTGATAGGAAATAAATTACATGGATAAGTTCTTAATTTTGTCATGCACTGAAAAGTAACTAAAAGTAACACTGTATATGTAAATATAACTAAATATTAATCTTATAGGGATAAACAGAACCTATACACAGTGGACTCCCATAAAACGCGAATTCCTAGAACGCAACGAAAAAATTAGGACTAGTACTCCCATACTGCACAATAAAAAGTCCCGTATAACGCGTAAGATAAATTTGTTTCTGGTTTTTTGTTTAGGAAAACAACAACCGTTTATATTATATAAACAGTGAAGCTGACGGTTTAAAAAAAGTAGCATTTTATAAAAAATACGGGAGTCCATTTAAAGGTATAAGAGGAAAATAAAATTATTCAGCTTTTAATAAAAATACGCAATTCATTATTTAGCACATATTTCATTGGCGGAAAACGACGCTGTCTTGTTAACACAGCTTGAATAGTCTATAGCTTTATCTCGATTGTTTTCGTTATTTAGAAATAGTTCTTTCTCCGCTTTTAGACTTAAAAATATGGGCATAGACAATCGTTTTAATTTCCTTTTAAATTCGGTGACTGCTCTAATGACGGATAAATTTTCATAAAATATTTCGGCTATTTGTAACCCTTTATCATCTTCTAAACTCACGGCGCACTAAAAGCCTGGATTGAGTTTTTCTCCTCATTATTAAAATGAGAACGATTTGCTAATTCTATTAATTCGATTTCATCAATAATTTTATTCAATTAATTTATTCGATGAAGTGTCTCATTCATATCAACAAAACCCTCTCCACCAATATTTTGTCGAGCAGTCATCGAAGATAACTACGCGCTGCACACGATTAAAGCGCTACGTCACGACGCTTAAGACTGTCTGATAAGTCCCGTACAACGCGATTTCCTATCACGCGAAACGTATTCCCCGCTTGTACAAAAATCTACTATATATATATACATAAACAGAGGTTAAGAAATTTCAAGTTAAGTTAATAAAGTATTAAAATCGCGCAGTAAGTTATAATACTAATTAAATAATCAAGAGTTAATTATAAAATCAAGAGAGGGATTATACTTTAAATGGCAACAGCTCACAAATGCGGGTTCTGTGAGCTGTTGCCATTTTAATGAAATAAAATTTATAATGTTATTTTTCAAATTATAACAGGTGCATACTTGTACAAAACTCAGTGATTTAAAAACAATATGCATATTTCTTATTCATGCTGTTAACAATTATACCATTAATATAATTTATGAATGTTTATGTACCTACTTTTGATATATTTTAGGCCATTCATACATACAAACATCGCAATTTTTAATATAACATTAAATTCACTACGATATTAAACAAGATGCAGAAAGTAATACAATATAGCACATAATTTGCTGCAATTTTTTATAGCAGTGCTGAATTCCAAAGGATTACATTTTTCTGCTTTTGTCTAGTTCCCAGTTATTCTTGTCATATTTGATTTTTGTTAACTCGTTCTATCGCAGTATAACAAATAACTAACGCAAATTTGCATACAAAAAAACATGTAAATCTTTTTGTATATAATTTTTTAAAACATAACATTTCACATGTTGAATTTCTATTGTATAGATTTTGTGTGTGTGTGTGTGTGTGTTACAAAATCTTCTCATGTACTCATTCAAACAGCTCCCACACAATTCTCTATCTTAGAGTAAGAAATTTTATTACTATTTATCTAAAACAAATCTTTAAAGGTACTAAAAAACTGGTGAAAGACACAGGATTTAAAAGTTCCACCACTAAAGAATTGCACATTTTCCTTT
The DNA here is from genome assembly GCA_000611955.2 of Stegodyphus mimosarum. Lineage (NCBI taxonomy): Eukaryota > Metazoa > Arthropoda > Arachnida > Araneae > Eresidae > Stegodyphus > Stegodyphus mimosarum. The sequence continues at coordinate 272,975 of KK118249.1, read as the reverse complement.
AAAAAATTTACTGCATTTTGTTTCTAAATGCAAGAATTTAATCATTCATTTCTTTTAGACTATTTTTAAATACAAGATCTTTACATTCAAATATATATATATTTTTTGAAGTCCTCGTCTGAGAATATAATATACTGTTATATTGCCTGTCAAATAAAATCCAACAGTTCCTGTGCCACTTTCTATGGACCGGTGATTTTGTGGTTAATTCACAGGATTAGCGACAGCATACAAGCTTTATATCAAACCAGCAGAAGCTTTTGCTTTTACTAGACGTTTCAGCATGTATCCTCAGAACAGCCACTGGTTCTTCAAGGCATTCTCTATAGTGATTCATTTACATGCCACAGGCATATTTAGCTCTTAAATTATTTCATCATTTAAACTGATTAGAATACTTTATAATTACTACTTCAGGAGATCGACAGTTTAGAAGAACTATCACCATGGGTTTATCACGCTTTTCAGATTTAAAAACATTCCATAAATTTGTAAGCTGCTTTTTTTTGGTGGGGGGTGGGTCCCCACCAAAAAAAAATTTAGAGATATACCAAGATATTTTTTTTTTAACTAGTAGAGTATCCTATGGTGTGTTAAACTGATGAATTCCCCTTCAGATCAGAAACTGGTATTGAAAGTTTGGTTCTTCAGATAGGTTAAGTCATGTAAATGGTGACAAAGAGCAAAAATCCATAAACACACCTTCTTTTGAATCCTTTCGCAAATTGAAAAGTAATTAAGATTAATTGGAGTGGATGTTAAAAAGGACAGGGTCTGTTCAGGGAAAAGATCTGTTCAGGTTTAGCTTTCAAATCTTAATTCTGTTAAGAAATTTTAACAAACTCCACTAAATGATATTCAAATCATTAAAAAATCAACAGTATTACTGCAAATTATAAACAATGGAGCAATCACTGGCTTCTCAATAAGAGATACTAATATATACACAACAATAAAAACAACAATAGCCCCTTGACAGTCTAGTCCTCTGGGATAACCTTTGTATTTTGGTAATCCTCACACTATTTTAATCACTAACCAACATCGAACTATATTTTTTAGAATGTCTCACAAGAAATACTAGAAAATAAATTTCAATAAATTTTCAGTCCAAAACAAGATTTCTTTTGTGAGAAGGATGAACATGGTACGGTTCATGTACTTACTGAACGGCATGGGGATGTATAGAAATCTACTATAAAAATGAGAGGGAAAATTTCGAAAACGGAACAGCTTTTAAAAAATACCGTAGTCTAAAAATAGGACAAAGCAGATGCTTGAAGTAAATTTATAGATGACAAGGGAATAGAAATCGCTTTTGCTGGATGTAAGGATGCTCAATTTCCGGCACGCGACTAGACATAACCCGCTTCTAAAGGGTCTGATGTTAGAGATTTCTTGGAGGGGGAGGGAAGAAGCCATCCGCATCAAGAACAAACGAAGAAAAAATAGTCACGTGCAAGACGCGTGCCGGTATGAAGACTCGAACATCTGCTGAGTACCTTTCCCTCCGGAAGTTTCTATTTATGGCCAAAAGGGCAGATTTCGGATGTCATACTCAAACAAAAAAAGAGATGCTCAAAATGAAGGGAGATTTCACACGTTTTCGAAATAAAAGCGTAATCCATACTGCATACAGTCTCAGAGCTGCAAAAAATTTAAAGTCTTCGAAAACCGTAAATATTGTTATACCTATATTAGTATGATCATTCAACGGGTAACTCCCCAAAACTATGCAAATGAGCTGTCAGAATCTTCCCCACAGCTTTCATACCTGTGAGTTTGGCTTCCTTTTCAACAAAGTTTGCAAAAATAATACTAAGCAGAAACTAGCATTCCATCAAAACCACACAAAAAAATTGAGATCGTAATTCACATTTATATTTATAGTCTGCACGAAGTACCTCAAATCAAAATAAACGAATAAAACAACACATGCCGCAACCGACAAATACCAGTTAGCGGTAAAACAACAGCTTAAAAGCAATGTGAGCATAACATAAGACTTACAGCGTAAATATCCGAAAACACTTCCCATATGCAATGCATCATAAAAAAATAACATAATCCTTAAAATTCTTTATTCGGGAAAAAATTATCAACTATGGTTGGGCGGTTTTACACTATGGTACACTTTTATGCTGATAAAACTTTATAAATTTCAATATTACGTACTAGAATTCTCGAATGCTGAGCTTATGCCAGTGCTTAATCTCCAGCGTGGTCTGCATAGCGAAATTATTCATCCGAAGTTGCGAAAAATTAACTACAAAACTAGGATGAATTTATATATATATAAAGAGGTAGTCAAACATTTTGGCAGCGCGATCCGATCTTTCTTGATACATCGAGGTAACATGCTAGCCTAAAAGTAATTCTCAAAAAAGTTTGTTAGAGACGCCTTTGTATTCAATTAAATTTATTTACAATTTTTTCATCCACTTGCGATCCCAATGTAATTTTTCGCGACCCGTAGATTGAATACCACTAATATAAAAATAAATCATAAATTAAAACAAAAATTAATTAGAAGAAACCAATGCTATAATAAATAATAACTGATAATTTAAAATAATAATAATCTCAAAAAAAGCACAATTTCTTTTCTCTTTATTTAAATAAACCTACTGGATAATATTTGGCAAATTAAGCTTAACGGTACTGGTCTCCTCTTTATTTTCCTTAAATGTTCTTATTCAAAAAACGCATTATTTCAAAATCACAAACTTCTTCGTAAAAATAATCCGTTAAAATTTTAAAAAACATCTCTTAATACCAAATTATACGAATTTTCAAATAAGCGAGTAAATTTTGACTTCTGCATTCCGCGAACAGTTGAAGAATTAGATCGGTGATTCTCAACCGTTTTTGTCGCGGTATACTTTTAACGATTTCAAAATTTGGCGGCACACACACACACACACACAAAAAAAAAGGTAAGTTTAAAAGTTGTTTACTTACCTATAATACACTATAAATAGTTTATGATAATAATTTTGAATGTAAACTACAATAACACCAGTACGTTTACTAAGAGATTAATTAGAAGTTAATAATAAGAACACTTTTACTGAGAATTTTGAGTTCGATTTTTTTTTTAAATTTTATTTACATTTGGTTGTAAAAATGACAATGCTACTCTCATGTCGTCTTCTACATTTAGCAGTCTCGATCTTTTATTCGCTTTTATGTTGGTTAATACTGAAAATTCGAATTCACACAAATAAGATGTAGAAAATTATAATAATATTTTTTAAAGCTTTTTTGGCCATAATGGGATAATCTTATCTAATGTTAATATTCCAAAATGAATTAATTGATTCTTCCGAATATTTTAAAATTAAATCTCTATTATTAGAAAGCGAAATTAGTTCTTCCTCTTCATTCAAAGTTTATTCAAATACAGAAGTATTCGTTATCACAAATGGATTACGAACCCAAGGAAATTTTTTTTAATCTAAATTTGGGAAATAATGAATAACTCTCTCCTCTAATGTTGTCAAATGGTCAATAACAATTTTATGAATAGTTTTATTAAAATCTTTTGGGACTGACACAAACTTTTCCAAATTGCCTTCCTGAGCTTTTTCTTCCATAAAGTTGTTTTTGGAATTCCACCACTTTACCAGTTGAGTTTAATATATTTTTCTTTCGGCTCTTGCATACTTGAATTTATGTTGTTAAAAATAACAAAAATGTCTGATAAGTAAGCTAATCTCCCATCTGCAGCAATCAGAACTTTTCAATTTAAATTATATACTGAACTATTCGGGAAAATTCTTCGAATTGCGGTCTCATTTAGAGCACCAAAATCGGCTTGGATACCACAACTGGCGCGGTTATTAATGCCTTAAAAACCGAATTTCGCCAATTCTCATGCGTACCGTATACTAGGATTAAACCCATTATAATTTCTACTTTATACATTTCTAAAATTTGGCGGCACACTTTCAGAATTTCGCGGCACAGCGGTTGAAAATCACTGAATTTGATAATAAAGAATTAATGCTTCACATCAAATCCAATTTACTTTCGATTCTGCATAATCTGAATTCGGGAAACTGATTTGTCAACATATCCATCAACAAAACAAACAAAATTATTCTAATTATAGAGAGATAACGGTAATTTTTAACAGTAGTTTTATTTTCATTTGCCAAAGACATGAAACGCATGAGATAAGTTGCCTAGCTTGTCAGATGAATAAGCGAAACGAGAAGCTACAACATTTCTTCAGACTGGTCGCCCTTCCTCAAACGGCATTTATAAAGGAGTTCCACGTTCGAATGTATGGGTTAATGTTATTGCCAATTTTAAGAAGTAATACTTGCCGCTTCCAGACATATCAGATTTGTACGAAAAAAAAAATTGCGTTTAAAAGTATTCAAGGAACATTGCCGCATTAGTATACATCATTTGCATACACTGTTTTGGTGATCTTCCAATACACGAATTTAGAATATTTGTCATCACACGCACCAAGTCCTCCCAAGAAGAGATCTGTTCTCTTGTCTGGTATGCCAAGGCTACTGAGGGTAACCACGGGGGTTCTATTTTAAACTTCGATTTCAACTGGAAAATAGCTTTAAAAAAGTGCGCAGTGTTTCAATTTAAAGAAATGATTATTTTAAGCATTATCGCAAGTAAGGATCCTGTACGTCTAAAAACAAAAACGCTGAAATGTAAATAAGCAATGAACGGTTAAAACAACGAAAATCATCTGATAACATTTAAAAGCTCGAGTCTTGCGTGCTGAGAGCTAAGTTTTTTAAAATATTTCGACAGTGGCTGAAAACACAAAAAAATTCGCAAGGAATTCTAAAAAAGTTTTTCTTTTTCTTTTTTTTTTGGGGGGGGGTCTTTCTAAATTCGCAACAGGGCATTCAGACTGTAACTGATTTACTTCTAGCACCACCTACTTTAGTGTCCAAAAGCAATTTTTTATTCCGTTCGAATTATTAATATGCTAATGAAGCATTTTAAAAATATTGCAGTAAAATTTCGATATATAATAATAGCATTAAAGCACACACTATGAAAAAAAAATCTATTCCATTTCTGAAAAATATAAAATGCAAAAACAAGGTTTCTAAAATGCTGTATTTTGAATCAGCGAACCAATCGGCGAAAATGGTTCTAATTTAAATCATTGAAAGTTATCAAACAGAGCCAATCATCGGTGATTCTAATTTTGGCATCTCGGCGATTCATCTACCACAACGTCTATATCACTAACAAAATGGAACGTATGCAGTAGTAGTAGTAACGCAGGAAAAAGAAACGCCAACAAAATAAAATTAAATTTTATAAACAAAAACAGAATTTTATTTATTTTAATTTTTATTAATTAATTTAGAATTATTTTCTATCCAGAGTACTCTATAAATATTAATTGACAATAATAATAATCAGGCGAGACATTAAAAGGCAGCACTTGTCATACAGGGCGATTTGGCGCCAACAATGGATGAACAATGGATACACATAATGGATGAAGACATAAGATTCTCCTCTCGGTTTTATTGTAAGCATTACAATTCTCAGTAAGCCGGTTAAACTTTTCTAAAGAAAGATATTATAAGTTAATTGCTGTTTATATGCTTTTCTCTCATATTTTGAAAAAAGAATATTAAAATTTAGCCTTATACGGAACTGGAAGCAGCGCACTATATGTTGATTATCTAACTAAATAACGACCAGAATTTCATTCCATTTGGCTTC
>KK118249.1:240415-261866 GCA_000611955.2 Stegodyphus mimosarum | reverse complement strand
GGTAAAAAACACATAAATGATTTATATTTCAATGCCGATAAGACACCGGTAAGCACACTATGCGCAAATGAGATGTGCAGCTGGAAGAGTTTAAAAGTACGACTACTCGTGCTAATAAAGCATTATTAAACAGATCACTTAGCACTAGCACTTAAACAAATCCGTCAACTTGGATGGATAGTAGACTACAGATGCCTCTGAGACGTAACCAGTGGCAGTACGAACAGTTATCGAGCTTTGAGAAGGGGAATATGGCTCAGAAACAAGCTTGTCGAACAGGCGTATTGTCCTTCACCTCGATCAAAGCAATATGGTACTGTCTCCATGTTTGGCGATAATAGATCATGGAAAGGATGGTCTACCGTCACAGAGGGTCAGGACATTCCAGGAACACAAATGAGCGCAAGGATCGTGTAATCAAGAACAGCCACTTTTATGCCAACAACATCGTTAACATCGATTCAATGCCATTTGCCTCTTTTGGCATCTGGTGTTATCAAGAGAAACCAATTGGAGAAGATTGGCTGACATACATTAAGATTCCTACCACTGACCCCCCATAACAGGCAGCATTGACTGGATTTTTTTTTTGCTGAACTTGGACAAGCTGGAGTATGACTGACTGGAGGTGTGTGATGAATGCCGATTCAGTCTCACTGCTGATGATCAACACACATGTGATTACAGACGGCAACACCAGTGATCCAATCTGGATTTGTTGTCGAGCAGCATACAGAGATTACACAAGGTGTGACAAAGTGGGGAGCAATTTGCTGAGACAAACGAACACATCGAGCCCTCCTTCAAGCTCGTAGTTACATGGATGAAATTTTAATGCTGGTTGTACTGCCTATACTATTATGTCGACCAGGTACATTTATTAGCAAGACAACCCTCATCCAAATACTGCACGACTCTCCCATTCAAGGTTTATGACATAATCCCACGGCCTGCCAGGTCACCAGATCTTTCGCCAATACAGCATGTTTGGGACATACTTGGGAAAAAAACTGCAGCTGTCCCGAAACATTGCTGAATTAACTGCCCAGTTGCGATCTTTCGGAAGGGGGTATAAATGACCTACCTCAGTTGATACCCCGCCGTATTTCGCCTTGTATAGCTAGCTACCACATGTGGTTATACTACTTTCTGATTTGTAATATTTTTCATGACATAACTTCTTAAAAAAAAATTTTTTTTTATTTTGAATTTGTAATCATTTGTTTATCTCCTCGTACACTACATACAAGTTAAGTTTTGTGATAGTAGTTTTTTTTCCGGGTGCATATATATTTTTGTGAGAATCTGTAATTTCTTTCACTGCCATGGAAGACTTCCAGAAGTTAATCCTGGTATAATCTCTTCATCCCCATCATATCAAATTTTATACACTGAAATGGAATGTTTTATTTGAAATTTTAAATGCACATAAACGACATCAGAAATATTTTAAAGATTAACTGCCCTGAGCCTTTGATAGTGTGAATATTATTTATTATTTTTTCCTATGAATGTAACACACATGATGCTTAGAATGCATGTCGACAGTTTAGAAATGTTTCACACAGTACACACAACTTAAAAATTTTGTATTTAGGTACTGGAATAGGAAATAACATGCACTGATATTTAGATTTTTTTAAACTTCATGACTGTATAGAAATAATTCAATATATAAAATATAAACATCATTATTTATGCAGCACTTGATCTTTTTTTTTAAATTTTTATTGCAAACATTAAGATTTTTCTCTTTATCAGAAAGAAAAGTTAATAATATATGCAAGAAACCAAATAATTTAATAAAAAGCATATTTTATAGGAATTATTTTCACATGCTAGGTTTAAATGTAAGAAATGCTAGGGAACACAGTGAGATTCAGTGTTCTAAGGTCATGGGCCATGGTGGAACTGCATTTTTCTGATGCCAGAAGTATTATAAAGATCAGTCATAACTTCCTTTATCAAAATATAAACTTCCAAGAATTCACATATTTCATAAATAATCATATTTTCAATTATGACTCATCAATAATTATCACCAAAAAATTTAATTGCTATATAATGCAAAGTGCATTTTATAACGTACTGAAATCTCTGATGTTTTCATTTTCAGCAGCTTGACAACTTTCTATGCAGTACACTGTGAAGGTTAATTAATGGATCTATAAATGCAGGTGTGTAAAACTGGTGGAATCCATCACTATATGCGGGTATGTAAAAAATATCTCCAGAAGAAACTTATTTCATGTTTAACTACTTCTGCATACAGCATACCGAGATTTATTTTAATTATTCATATTTTATTACTACACATTTATATTAAAAAAATTATCTAAAAATTATTTTTTAGGTTTAAAAATAGTTGAAAATGACTTATTTTCAAACTCAGTCACTGAGTATTATTTTTCTTCACCACTTCTTTTATTGAATGTTTTACTGTATCTGGCAAAAAATAAATACTTTCTTTTCTAGAGATAACAGTTAAAATTTATTTTAAATTAACTTTGTGAATGGTTTTGAAAACACTGCAGAAACCAAAACTTAATGTTGAAATAAAATACTTGTCTATACTTTAGGGAGGGTACATAAAGTAATTTAAAACAACCACATTTCTGAATACAATCAATTATCTGTTAGAAAAGATGTTTTGTAGTGAAATTGGGAGCACAGTTAGCTTTCAATAGAAATTCAATTTTTGAAAATCTTAATTTTCTTAATAAACTAGACACAGCTTGCAGTATTCAATGCTTACAATGTAATGAAAAATGTTATGGTAGTAAGTTAGATTATAATGCTACGAGGAGGCAAGGATATAATATACAAGCATCATCACTAAACACCAATAATACATTTTGTAAATCTTATGCAGTTTATAGCATAAGTTATGTGCTAGCCATATCTACTCTGTAATACTTTCAACTAAACGTTAAAAGTTTAGAACTCAGACACTAATAAAAATTTCAGAATAACTTTTTGCAGATACAGTTATAAAATTTTCCATTATCTACATGAAATTTTAGGACTTCCTGATTTATTCACAAAATTATAATTTACTAAAAAGAAATTACAACTAAAAACTAAATAATACCGAATCTCGCTAGAAAAAGTAGAAGAAACTATTAATAGATAACAGAAAAGGAAAGAACTCGGACCAGAAATAACCTCACTTAATATCAGCTTTCTCAATTGAAGATAATTAAAGGTTATTAAATCATCTAAATACTTTGCCCATGAGTAAGACAAAGTGTATATACTTTCCTTTAACATAAAAAAAGGATGAAATACAAAGCAGATATATTAATAGCATTATTGAGCAGCTACAGTGCTATGTCACACTCAAAAAGTTTAAAATCCATTTAAAGTCCTCATCGTAAATGAATTACTTCCAAGTGCTCTTTCTTACAAAGTAAATCAAATTCAAACAAGAGATTAGAATAGCAAATATGAGAAATTAACTTACCATAATCTTCCGAAATTGAACTAAGAACATCAAGAACACGCGCTACTTCATCCTGATTTTCATGCACCAAACGTAACGTCTCCAGAAGGTTCCGAGCCACAACTTGTCTAAATACAAAAAAAAAAAAAAAAAAAATAAAAAAAAAAAAAAAAAAAAAAAAAAATCATTCTTAATACTTATAAATAGTAAATTTAATGTAATTCTAAGCATAGCTTTTTAAAAGTTCATAATGAAATCTTCCTAAACTCCATTTAGAATAGTAGCATTTGAATGCAAGAAGGATAAATTAATTATTTATCACAAACCAACCACATATTTCATGGTATCAAATAAAAATACAAGCCTGTTACCAACAAGGCAGGGACTCTGAATTCCATAAATATTTTTTACACAACTGTTTAAATATGAACTTCATTTAAAAATGGAATGTAAAAATTAATCTTAAAATTGTAGATTCTGTTCCCTAAGGATTATGTTTTCAACAGACAGTACAATAGTTAAAAAAAGTACAGAAAAAAGACCCAGTTCTATGCACTGCTTTAATTTAGGCAGTCATAAAACTTCAATTTGTTTTTCTTTATATCAAAATAATTACATCTATACACAATAACATCTAAGACGCTAAATAAGCATCTGTTTTCGGATGCAGAATCTAATTCCTCCTGAAATGAAAAATTTTTTGCCCATCCATTAATGCACAAATTTAAAACTAAATATAAGATAAATACAACTTCGCGAACTGTTAAATTTTAACCAGATCCCCCCACGCCACGTTAATGCATGAAGCAGATTTTACGTTAAACTAATTTATTTAATTAATACATTTGAAGAATTATGACTTTTCTAAGCTGTATCTCAACATGCCGTTATTGCTCAATATATTCTGACTGCGACTTTTATTCCTTTTGAAAACTCCGTTTAAACATTCACAATTCTTAGCAACTAAAAAAAAAAAAAAAAAAAAAAAAAAAAAAAAAAAAAAAAAAAAAGGAGAGGAGAAAAAAGGAGAGCTACAAAAAATTTAACGAACATTTTTCTTTTCCATATTTGGCATTTTCCTTAAATAGTTAATGTTTCAAAATTTAACTGCATGTTAAATAAATCAACATTATTTAGACTGTAAGGTATTTTTTTCTCCTTTTCGCATGTCTTTGTGGAGTAACTGGAAGGCTACTCAATGCCTATTCAAGGTCCGAGGTTCGAGACCCGGTGAGGACATAGCACATTTTTCATGTCTCCAGCGCAAAAGAAATCCTAATGACTCTACAGTGGTACTCGAACTAAAAGATGGTAGATGATAATTCATCATGACCAGGATTTGGTGATTAAATCCCCTAATTCCCAGTCACCCTTTAAAAGGAGAGAAGTAAACAAAGTATTTTCTCCCTCCTTTACGCATGCCTTTGTGGTGTAACTGAAAGCATACTCAATGTGTATTCGAAAGATTTCTCGAGCATTTTATTTAAAAAAAGGGGGGGGAAGAAAACTCAACACATTTATTAAAAAGAAATTCTACAGTGTCTATGACATGGAATGGTTTCTGACCAGTAGCATAGTGAGAGGGAGACGGAAAGACAAATTTTTCAAGTGAAATATATTATAGGGGTTAGACATATGGTTCTTCGGAGCAATAAAACGAATTGAGATTTATTGGATTACAGTAAAATTCGCTGCAGTTATCTGCCGAAGGCGGTGAGATGTCTTCTTCAAAGACTAAATTCTCTGCAAAGGGCTTAAATAATGAGAAACAGTTTATACTAATGTTACCAACATGCACTCGTAACGCATACAAAAATACAATACTACATACACTACTTTAAATATAGATAACATAAAACACACATAGCAGCAGCCTATTCTTTGAGATTTGACTCGAACAACCGGTAATTTCAAGTTGAACTGCCAATACTCAGCCTTCTTATTCACTCGGTTTTTTGCGAGGTGAAGAATTATGAAATGCTGAATTGTGACATGAAACTAAATAAGAAAAGAATTGTTTTTACAATTGCCAGAATATTCAAAGAAATTACTTTCCTTCAAGTTTTTTTTTTTTTTTTTCGAATTCAAAGAAATACTTTTTGTACAGCCTTTACTATAATGGCCCCCAAAAATGAACTGCTAAACATCTGAGATATCTCACCAAAATCTTACCACATATCTTTTATTAGCACCGTTTCAATTTTGCTAAGGTTCTTAAAAATAGCACTGCTTTTTTTATTTTTTGTAAATATGCTGTTAAGAATCTTTATTTTACTAAATAGAGAGTGAATGCATATAATTTTTTCCAAGGATGAGGTCTTTTACCTGATAAACGAGTAAGTGAAAATAAATAAAATAGTTGGAAGATATGAAGGTTTGTTTATACAATGAAGTTCCAAGTTCACAATGAAGTTTTTTTGTCCATGAACAACACAGATAGAGTACTCCCAGAACAGTGGACTTCTGGAGGGGATATCCCACGATGATGGCGAATGCTTTGTTATTCAAATCTCGAATAGATATGCTGGTACACTTTTGGAGAAAATTATTCTTCAACATGTGCAAGATAGATGAACAATCTATTCAGACTGCTGGAATACGGAGAAAATTATTCTTTAACATGTGCAAGATGAATGATCAATCAGACTGCTGGAAATTATATACAGCGGAGCAACCTGAACAAGCTGGTTACAGTCACTTTACTTTGAACCAAAAGTGCAATTTCGTGCACCAACAACGGGTGTTCACACCCAAAATGTGGAAGAATCTGATGTTTTGTTAGGTAATTAAAAAAAAAGAGGGGGCACGGCTTGCCCTCACTTTGAATAATATCTTTCAGCATTTATGTGCAAGAAGTACTTAAGGAAAAAATTATGTTTTTGGTGAACTGTTGAAACCAATTTTGAAACTATAATTCTGTAATAATGATTATTAATTCTTTGCATTACAGGCAGTTGCTGAAATATTCCTTAATTGCATTAAGTTCAAGTTTATAAATCTTCAACAAAATTAAAATTTTATGCATGCGAGATTTCCTGGAGCAATTACCACCAAAATTCACTAGTTTCATGTTTTCCCCTTTTTTTCCTGTCTGTTAGCATACAACAAAAACGCTCAAGCAAGCAAAACAAGTGTACACCGTACAACACCATAGCAGCGATACTGAAAAAGTTCATATTTTAATATATTTTATCAGCCGCAACAGAGTGCAATAGGTTATACAAAACAAGATGTGAGAATTATTGTTGTTAGATTTTGTATCATTTAATTTAACATTCACGCTTCTTGGGCTTAATGAAAACATGTCTGCAAACTTGGGGTAATCCTAAGGTCAAGGTCGGAGATCACTATAATAAGGAAGTACCCATACATGCTATACCTTCCTTACTCTTATCAAAACGTTTTAATGGAAAATATAAACAACATTTAAATTACGATCTTAATACCACAAATAAGGAAGACTGCCTCACTGAGAAAGGAATATTTTTTTTTTAAATTTTAATTTTTTTATTAATTTCTGTTACTGTTTGGGAAGATGAAACTAAGGCATGGAAGGGTAGTCATTTTGAACTTTTACGATTTATTGTAAAATATAATTTACCAAATTAGAATTCCAAATACTGTAATTATATTTCGAATTTTCTTCACGCTTGCTCTAAGTATTACTTACTGTGAGAAGAGTTTCTCTAGATACATATCATTTAAGAAGTACCTAACAATGATGATATTGTGTTTAATAATACTTTATACTGTTAAATGTTCTTGTTCCGATAAAAGAAACATGTGATCGAACCTTTTTTAGAAAATAAAAAGACTTCTTTTTAACAGTTTACAAAACTCGGAAACTTCTCTAGAACAGGTTTTCTTGAATTGGCTGTCTGCCAGTGACTGCCACACTAAAATTTGATTTGCTATCTAATTTGAAAATAAAAATTGATGAGAGAAATTATTCAATTTTACAGTTTAATAATTAAGGATCAGGCAAAATGTACACGTTTAAGGAATGCTACCCTGTAAAATAAAATAGAAAAGCTACTTGAACAACTTTTAGATTATCAATATTGATGAAGTAAAAAAAAATTTATACTCATATTCATGGAATACAATTTCATTAATTCTGTTGGCTTTGCTAGGTCCAAAGATATATAACACACGTTACTAAACCAAAAGATGGAATCAAAGTTCTGAAATCAGAAATTTGATCTGCCGTATATGGAGATATATATGTACTACAGAGGAAGAACTAAGTGATGAAATAAAAGACCACCCATGGACTAAAGAAAACCGGTCTGAAAGTAAACCTCAAGACATCATTACATGCCATGAATGGCGAGATGCGGTATCGATTAAGCACCTACCTCAGCTCATCAACACAAGTTCCTCCCTACCCTAAGCTCGTATAGTCAAATTACGCATCCAGCACAAAACACAGAGCATATCTTTAGATTAACTAAGAATTGTTAAATTGTATCAGATTAAAGTGACATATTAACAAAGGAAGTGATTATGAACATATTGGTTGTTGCTATTATCAGACCAGTAAGCTGTACCCCTCCATTTTTAAACGGAAAGAAAATAGCGAGAAAAGTATTTTCTTAAATTCTCCCATTATCTTTTAAAATACAGCAGGAAAAAAAAAGTCAGCTAAGATATCGCAAGTTTCATAATGCATACTCTATGTATTTCAACGAAAAGCTTTTAATGACTTCAGAAAAATTCAATATGAATGAGTCACTAAAGAGCAATTTTTGGTGAGGATGAATTTTAAGGCTGCTCAAAAAAAAAACGTTATGAACCTGAAATATGAAAATGTGAGGTCATAAACCGCACTTAATGAACTACAGATGAAGTCCTTATAATATGTAAATAACTGAAACTGCCAGCTGTCAGTTAATGCAACTGAGTTCAGTAAACAAAACCGCCTTTTGGTTGATGCGAATTATTCGTCAAACAATCGCAATTCTGAAAATATTTTAATTAACATCATTACCACGGTAACCTGTACAAAAATATGAGAAAGTCACATACATTTCAGATTTCTTGAACAAAAAACAGACAAAGCAACTTTTCAGTACAACAGCTATTAACCTACTTATGGTTTATTCTGCCTATAACCTTCAATAAAGATTACGGATAATAATACGAAATTGTCTCTTTTATTCCTTGTAGACACAACAAAGTGATTTTCGGAATACTTTCCTTAGGTTAGTCGTCTAGTTTAGTCTATCAAATATTGAGTACAATATTGCAAGGCCTTCAGCTCGTATTACACATCATTTATTTCAAAATTTTTCAACCTGCACTAAACGAAAGGCGCACGTTTTCTTCCTTTTGCAAAAAAATTGTAAGTTGCTCGTTTTCAACAACCCATCATTTCATATTCCTGCACTAAAATGATTCCCAAACACACGGCCCGTAGCATCAATATATCCTAGCTTTTTCTCTGTAAACAGCAATTACACACACCACCACAATCCCCAGACACCAATGTTGTAGAAAATCTGTAGGCCACACGGAAGAAGAATGGAATCAAATATCTTCAAATACGACCAAAATGTTGGTCGAATCGGTACCACATCGTTTGAAAGTGATCAAAAAAGCCAAAGGACATGCAACACATTATTGACACTTTCTCTGTATGCGAGATATCGCAAAAATTTTAATGGTGTATTCTTAATGTTTTGAGGCAAGAGTCTGCATATGTTTGTTTATTTTTCATTTTTGAATTTTTGGGTTGATTTTTCTTTATTTGTACTTTAAACCATTTGTATAAAAATAAAAACGTGTTTGCTTTTCTTGGGAATGTATTATTCATAGTGAAAGTTGGATTTATCACGTAAAAGTATGGTGTATTCCGTATGTACAAAAAAAAACCTAGTAAATAAATGTAAATCATGGAATGTTCAAATGAAATAACTGAAATGAAAAAGATACTGGCATATGACGTATAACCGCTGAAGTCGTAAGATATCGGAAGTTTTCATATGATGTTAATGACATTTAAAACAGATTCCTTTTCTCGTGAAACGAAGTTTTCGCGACATTCTTATTCCATTGCTAAAACTTATTACAAATCAATCCTGCCAATAGAATTTCCCCTGCTATACGTATTCCAGCACACATAAAAATCCTCCTTTAGCAAATACAGTCTCGAAAAAGCAACATATCTTTAACATTTTATCCAAGATTATACGAACGGTAGAAGTACAAGTGCGAGATAAAGAAAAAAATAAGTTAAATGGTCTTGATTAGCAGTCAATACTTAATAAAATAAAAGTAAGGGGGAAAAAAATCACTAGACATCGAACGGGTAAAACTACCAGCGATTCTAACCACAGTCAAATCGTAGCAATATCGATGTTTTGGTAGTTTATCACGTATAACTTTGCAAGCCATTTTTCCTACGAATGTAACTCCAAGAGGGGGTTTCCCTACGAATGTAACTCCAGGAAGGTAGCCTTCTATACTTTGCTATAATCAAATAAGAAAAGGAGGAAAAAAACGGCTTTCGCATTTCAGATAGACAAGCATAT
Organism: Stegodyphus mimosarum; assembly: GCA_000611955.2. Taxonomy (NCBI): domain Eukaryota; kingdom Metazoa; phylum Arthropoda; class Arachnida; order Araneae; family Eresidae; genus Stegodyphus; species Stegodyphus mimosarum. Next base: position 251,891 of record KK118249.1, on the reverse strand, counting down.
GAATAACTGTGCGTCCTTCTCATTCTTAGATATTACAATATAGAATTTAGGCTTTTTTTTCATTCCTAAATCTAGGCATTTACATTCATTAAATTATGCTAAAATTATAAATACATACTCAGAAGATTACAGAAAAATAACGGTAAATTATATCACACAATATGCTACTTAAAGACATCCCATGTAATTTATAAAAGCATTTAATAATTATCTATTTAGAATTACACGATCGGCCATAAAGTAATAAAGTATATGCATATTTTCATCAAAAAATGTCATCTTCTAAACTACCGCTACTACATGCAGTTCCTGGAAAAATTGGTAAAATGTTAAACCAATTGATGATTGACTGAGGTAAAAGCACGAGATAGTTATCGCTAATCATGCTGAATTATTTTCCTTTAATGCATGGTTACAACTTTCGACTTAACAGTCAATTTACACGTAGCTGAACGGAATAGTTTTTACTAAGACCCAGAAAACAAGACTAAGTACAGCCACTGATAGTTGGCCACTTTGATTACACTCAGACTAACATTCTGAGTTTAGCAATATCGTAGCAATTTCACTCTAAGGTAAAATTATATTTTAATCTTAAGAAAGGTTATGTAAAATTCAATGCCATCAAATACAGTTAAAATCATCTCAATCCTGCTGCTAGTAACAATGCTTACCTTTTTTGTTTTGGAATGGCAAACAATACTATCTTATATCTTCTGCCTTGTTGGCGTAAATTCCTAATTACATACTTCATAACAATGAAGAACTGTCTGACATGGATAATGATACCATTTCATTAAAGATTGCTTACTTCAAATAAATATTAAATGAATATTTGAAGATGTTTATGATAAATAGTCATTGAATATTTATTATAAACTTATTTAAAATTAAACCTAATTAATTTTTAAACTGTATTAAAAGTAAAATATTACAATCGTTAAAATAATTTTCACAGTACACGATCTAAATTGGAGTAAATATTCTGAAACTATAAAATCGTATAATTTTATCAAAAATTATAATCATCAGAAAGCAAGGATTTAATTACACAGATCATTCTTTGTGGTTTATTAATCCTAATGACATAACATGCAAAAAAACTGACGCAATAATAGCTGCAAAAAATCACTTACATTATCTATCACAAGGGCCTTGTTTTATAACAACTATAATTCTGATCCCCCCCTACTCTGATGTCTGGTCCCTGTGTATTCGAATTCTATCCTCGCCGATGCCCATTCTATCTATACCTACGCTCGAAACACCAACCTTTCAAAAGCGAAATCCATTATCTGCATATACGGCCGTCTCTTTACTTCGAATAACCGAGGCTCCTGCCTCATTCAATTATTTTCATGTTTTCCTACGTTCGATGAGGAGAATGTTTTTAGCAGAGCAGAAAAATAGGTGACATACGTACGGAGTTAAAAATCAAACAAGCATATTCAAAGTAAACTTCCAAGACAAATTTTCTAAAACGGTTAACTGTTCTGCGACATTTTTTAAATGAAATAAAAAATTACATTATAATTTTTTCCTCCACAATACTGATTTCCTAGCTTTCTACACTACTAAACTCCATTAATGCTCATTATAATTTAAATTTTTATTCTTAAATCTCAGAACACAGCATACATAACAAGTTTTGATATTTAAAATAACTCACTAATACGTTTTTAAAATAATGACATTCAAACAGATTTCCTACAAAAATACTTACTTGAATAAAAACTGCAGAAAACGTTTGACTAACTTTTCATTATTTAAATACTACATAGTCACACACTCATTTGCGGTTTCATTATTATACAAAGAAATGCTCTCTAATCAGTACTGATTACAGTACTAAGTCCGAGACTCATCCAGATTTCGGCGATTCCGGATTTGAGATTTTCCCGGATATCAGATCACCAGATTAAATCTAGTAAGATGGAAGGCAGAAATTATAAAATTAAAAATACGAAACCGTTATTAACTACATAATGAACATTTATTATTAAAGGTTATGAAATCGTCAACACTTTTTAGCGCATTTAACTTAAATCTGTAATTATCGCCAAGCATAAATGTCAACATAAAAGGTTGCCATATTCTTTGTTATTCAATTATTAATATTAAAAAAATTTTTAGGCATCGCTGTATGAGTCATTACTCAAGTTGTCATTGTGTTGATAAACATGCGGTGATGAAAGTAAAATACAAAAAATAATAAAATACAGTAAATGTACAATAAAAAATGATCCGCCAGGTTAGCGTCAAAGATATTAAAATATTAGTAGGTGTAAAACCAACGATGTTTCTAATGTTTGTTTGAGATGTATGCCAAGCAGCTAAGGCTAAATTATTTAACTCACAAATTTATGCTAAAATGATTGTTTCTTCAATAACGAGGTATTTTATTTAGTGCCTAAGTGAAATTAAGAATCGGGTCTCTCTTATGTTTTATTATGGGGTGAATGCCGTACACATTTAAAAAAAAAAAAAAAAAAAGAATATTGGCGCTGGCTTTGAGGTCCGGATTTTAGATCATTCCAGATACTGGACGTCCGGATATCGGGCTTTGTACTGTGCTTTTCACACCTTCTGTAACTATTTATACTACCTTGTACTATAATTAAGCAACACCAATGATTTCCTAGATTACCGAACATACATCCATAAAATAAACCAATCAAGTAAATACCACATACATTTGCTTCTTTTCTCACTGTTTACGTCTGCCACAATTTGATAACTTAGATTTGAATTAAATACCTAACAATGATTCAAATGAGGCTGTTAAAGCAATTGCAAAGACACGTGATGAGTACATAATATTAGAATAATTATAACAAAGATGGTGTAGTAAAAAAGTAATAAGGAGTTTTAATAGATCGCGATTATGTCACGACCAGTTTTTGAAACTGACATGTTTACTGTGCATATGAACGTACTACAGCGTACATACGAATACACTCCAATATTCGCAACTCACATAAGGTTTTTCATGTCATCTTTTCCCCAAACACAAAGGTTAAAATGGAAATGAAACCCAGAACTCATAATCGAAAACTGCAACCAGCGTGTTAATTCAATTTCTCGACAGAGAAGTCGGCAGCCATGTTACAATGGACCATGTATTTGCAAGCCTTCATCTCCAATGTACTACTTCTGGCACACAATGAAACACTTTAAATAGCATCACGAAACTGATTTATCACAGAGTTGCCTTCATCTCCAATGTACTACTTCTGGCACACAATGAAACACTTTAAATAGCATCACGAAACTGATTTATCACAGAGTTGCAGATACCTCATGCAAGATTTTTCAACGAACTTTCTTCAGTTCATCAACTCCTACATGTATACATTCAGGCATCATTAAAACAAGCTTCAACCGCAAACATCTACACCAGAAATAAACCCATTTATCTTATTAACATTCTTATATATATTCGAACGCGTAACCATTCTGATTGCTGCATCTACATTCCAAAGCTGTAAATATAACACAAATACTGTTGAGCAGAGTTTTTGTCTGGAAGAAATCTAAACATTTCTTCGCATTTTTAATCTAATAGTGTCACATTTAAATGACCGCATACACATGTTCAAAATTATATAGGCTCTTCATTCTACATTTTACAAATTGAGAAATCATTAGGTTAAGAACAGGCTTCTAAAAACACTTTCTTCTAATACTTTTCCTCTTAGTGCATTATTACAAAGTCTGCTTATAGTACGATTTATACAAAGAGGAAACAGCACGCGATTACACATAATGCAAGTGCATCCATTGCTGATCTACGAGTTTGTCTACCTCCAAACATTGCTATTAACACAATTCAATAAACAACCACACGACATGTCATGATATTAACGAAATATCAATTTTTTTCAAAAAAGCTACCTCATGACATAAGCGTTACACTGCACGACTACAATTTACCCTGTTAGAAAACTAGTAGCTTGAGCACTAAACGATATTTATTAGATAAATCTAAACACGTAAGGAAATAGCGTATTAATATTTCGCCCATCTTTTTGTTTGGAAAAGGACAAAAAACCAAAACAAGGAACTTAAGCAGTATTGATCAGTAGCCAGGCATATTACACCTGTAAAAACGGTGTCTCCCCCCGTATAATGTGAGAATAACTAGGTTTCATTAGAAATGCCCCCACCTTCGAACATACGCCCTCATACACCAGAAAATTCTCCTGCGTTTTACGCAATCAATGAAAGAATGAGATTTCCTCATGTCTTTCCCTTTTTTAACACAACAACCATCATTGTTTGGCCAATAAACACTAAATAAAAGCAAACAGTTAATATTCAAACAATACAATTTCACTAAAAGAAAGCTAAAACCAGTTTCATTATAAAATATTCAGTTTACCCCAGAAAAACTTCCTTACAAATAAATAACATTACAATTTTGGGTGAAAATGCGCTTTAGCCCACTGCTTGGCGATGTTTTGAAAATCGCCAATTCAGCGCGTTTCTGCGAAACGTCTTTGCAATTGCAACCTTCCCGACACGCTCCGCGAAAACCTATTGTAAACAAAACATAGAATTCTAAATTCTATTGCCACAAAAAGATAATAAAATAATATGCAAAACGAACATTATGATCATTAAAATATTTGTCAGTTAGGTTTAAATTAATTATTTACATTTTATGTTGTAATACACATTTTATGCCGTTACATAACCTTTCCGAGACGCTCCGCGAAAACGTAACCAAAATGGCATCGAAGAAAGAAGGAATTTTTTTTTAAAAGGGCATTAAAATTACAAACGATACCATGTACACATCGTTCTGTTTTAACTTTAACAAAAAAAAGCGAATTGCACAATGTAGGCAACGTACACAAATGAACAAAATAACGAAAATAAATTGCAAGAAAATGCCATGTGCACAGCGTTCCTTTTAAACTTAAAAAAAACTTCAGCGAATTGCACAATGTAGGCAACGTACACATGTTATACGGAGTTACCCATGTTGGCGCGTTTATTGCTCATTCAAAAACAATCGCCGCCAAGCAGTGGGCTAAAGCGCATTCCAACCAATAAATATGCAACAGCTATTCAAAAATTTTCCCTTTCAATATACTTCAGAATTGGTTGCTTTACCTTTTCAAATGGAGAAAGTTCCTGAAATACGCTATCTCCTCCAACACAAAATAAAATAAACACATTACACCGTGTGAAACGGACAATCATCATTTGGCTTCTAACCGCGTATGAGAGTAAAACATAACGTCGATACCACGCCAAAGACCTGTATTTTCTGCTGTACTAATGTTAAAAGTAACGTTTTAAATGCTGCCAAAAGAGAAATACAATTATTTTCAGACGTGCCTATAAAAGAATTAAAGAACTGATAATTCGATTTGTTCCGTAAGACAAAGCTTTTAAACGCACTTTTCTTAAGAGTAGGTTTTACAGATTCATTGTCATCATCTGATACTGATAACCTTGATGTGGTTCGAGCAAAGGCGTAAAATCAGGAGAGCATAGGATTTTATTTGCCAACAAATTAGTGAATATGTAAGCAGTATATGAAGAGTAATTCACTATTAGCAAACTAAATGAAACCTAGTTACATTTTTTAAGAATTTATACATAAAACCTCACAAAAGCGGTTTATGGTTTTATAATTGTCTATTTTTCAAATTAAAAACAAAAATTTATTGTAAATTTTGTGTATAAATCAATACATATATACATTAGCTTTTGGTGTGCCACGAAATTCCAGAAAGATTTTTTGTGCGTCGCAGGTGAGAAAAGGTTGCGGAGCACTGCTATAAGCCATGCTGGAACCAACAACTTTTCACTGTCTTGGAAGCGAACATAAAAAAGTTCTTTCAAAGTCTGGAAATGGTTTGTAAATAACAATAAGTATATCTTTTGAGAAAAAACAGTCCTTTTCAATAACGATCAATGACTTTCGCGTATTTCCCCACTCTTTCTTGTAATCACTGGCACCTAGAATTATGCCGATGAACTGTGAGTGTATATTCGACCACCATTCAATCCCTTGATCATCAATCCCCCCCTTTATACCATATTTAACTAGAAAGTTAATATTATTACAGAGAGAAATGAAGTGAACCGAAATTATTATTCCAAATATGTTATTTTTTCTCAAATAAATAACACTTTTACACTAGAATAGAGAAATTAAAAACCATAAAAACAATTTAACAAATATTTAAATTGCTTTATAACATTTAGATTTATTCTGGGCACTGTTACAAATAAGAATTAAAAGTTAGGTATGTAAAAATTACTGCGGTATATATATGTTATGTATGTAACAACAGGTATTAATGATGCCACTTCATATGAAGTACCGGCAAAATTCCCAATAAGCCTACCTAAGAATTCCCAATAGCAATAAATCTTTTTCCTCTCCTACCAAAAAGCAGAATTTCTTTTTCTTTCTTTCTTTCTTTCTTTTTTTTTTTTTTAATCTTCGCTTGATAAAACACTGGGGAGAAATTTAAAGTTCCCACAAAATTTTATTTTAGATCCATGTTGGTTTTATAGATAACTAAGCGATTTCAGGATAGAAAGACAATGAGTACCACAAAATGGTTATTTTTCTAATAAAAATCGATATGAAACTAACCTTTTTCCAAAATTTTGAACTTCATCTTAGCATTCTTGTCTTTCAATATATTATTACGGAGAAACTCAGACTGTGCGTTTTATATCGAATAGCAGTGGCACATCTCTTCAAATTCTTATTGGAAAACACTGAGTGTTAACATCACAGTATGTCTTACTCCAAGCTTCCTAGCATCGACAATTGAGATGCTATAACGTAACATAATAAAAAGAACGAAAATCTTCAGACTAATATTTTCGACACTCCATGCTAAGTTCATAATTACCGAGTGTTTTCTTTACTTGCGAGTACATCGCAAACGAACCATATTTATTTATTTTCAGGGGCAATTTTTTTTAGTAAAGTACTCGCTAGTGAACACATGCTGTTACTTCGAGCTCTTATATTTGATTTTCCATTTCTTCTACTGTTGCTTATTTCAAAAGAACATGGCATTCTACTAATCTACCAGTTAATTAACGTTGACAGAAAAAACATTATTATGTAAACCGAGACATACTACAAATGAGATGTTTTACTCATCCTAAAATTACAGGAGTTATTGGGGAAGGGAAGTTGACTACGCTACTCCTCCTCCCCGAAAAAGGGGTGAAACCTAAAGCTTTAGAACAGCTGTGGAACGAAAATTTATCCCGTTAATTTTCAGGAAGTAATATAAAAATTCATAATAGCTAAAATTATCTTCTATTTATATGAATAAGAATGACCAAATTTCATTACTAAGAATGCGTTTCTTTTACAATTCATACTAGGAAATTAGACTTTTCATTCTGTAACAGATGTAAATAAATCAGAATATTCTATTTCATTTATCTGCAAATTAATGAACGCCAAATTCTGTGATTTCACCTCTGAGTACAGACGGACACTCGTAACTGCTTGGAAAGTGGGAAATGCTGTAGAGTCTTATGTTTCTACTGAGCTTTCAACAGAGATTTCACAAGATTTGTCATAAAAACTTAATTTTAGCACTGATTTACTCTTTTTCGTTAAATAGGACAGCAACGCAGTGTCTTTAAAATCAAATTTCTTTAATAACCTTTTCCCAAGATACGCATCACTGCACGTTTTTGGATGAGATTCGGTTAGGGCGAGTAATCGTAATCGGGAAACTTTAATGTGAACTACACAACGCTAATGAGAATAAGCAGTTGGGGGAGCTTCTCGTGAAGTGCAGGGCGTAATCCCGGACCATTACATCTAGTAACGCTAAATAAAAGGAACACATCTGCAAATAACGGACAGAGAAATGTACCGGGTGATCAAAAAGTCAGTATAAATTTGAAAACTTAATAAATCACGGAATAATGTAGATAGAGAAGTAAAAATTGACACACATACTTAGAATGACATGGGGTTTTATTAGAAAAGCAATAATCTAATAAGAAAAGCATTAATTAGCATTACAAATTAAGACAAAGCAAAGATGATGTTCTTTACAGGAAATGCTCAATATGTTCAACATCATTCCTCAACAATAGCTGTAGTCGAGGAATAATGTTGCGAACAGCACTGTAAAGCATGTCCGGAGTTATGGTGAGGCATTGGCGTCGGATGTTGTCTTTCAGCATCCCTTGAGATGTCGGTCGATCACGATACACTTGCGACTTCAGGTAACCCCAAAGCCAATAATCGCACGGACTGAGATCTGGGGACCTGGGAGGCCAAGCGTGACGAAAGTGGCGGCTGAGCACACGATCATCACCAAACGACGTTCGCAAGAGATCTTTCACGCGTCTAGCAATATGGGGTGGAGCGCCATCCTGCATAAAAATCGTACGTTCCAGCAGGTGTTTATCAGCCAGGCTGGGACGATACGATTCTGTAACATATCGGCGTACCTCTCACCCGTCACGGTAGCAGTTACAAAACCAGAATCACGCATTTCCTCGAAGAAAAAAGGCCCGACAACAGTAGATGTGGTAAATCCAACCCATACCGTGACTTTCCTCGTCGTGCAATGGAGTTTCCACGACAGTTCTAGGATTTTCGGTAGCCCAAATTCTGCAGTTGTGGGCATTGACAGACCCTTGGAGCGTGAAATGAGCTTCATCAGTCCACAACAGGTTACTCAACCAATCGTCATCTTCCGCCATCTTTTGAAACGCCCACACCGCAACAGCTTCACTAAAAGCTTCACTAAATACACTAATACAGCTTCACTAAAAACGCCTTTTCAGGTAACGTCAACATGCTGCGACTGCTGGTGCATATGATTCTATCTCTCATTACAGCTCCTTTTATACACGATTTTCATGCGCAGTCACTGACGTTTTGCTGTCCAGCGCCATCTGTCGGACATTTTTTGAACTTTTTTTGGTTCTAATAAAACCCCATGTCATTCTAAGTATGTGTGTCAATTTTTACCTCTCTATCTACATTATTCCGTGATTTATTAAGTTTTCAAATTTATACTGACTTTTTGATCACCCTGTACTACGACCTAGAATTTAAATAAAGGTAAAAATAAACGCTGTTGAAAATTATTATGCGTAATGGGTAAAAATCGTCTAAATAGTAAGTACATAAGACACACATGTATCCCTGTGATACTTAAAGATCAGCTTATTTAACATGCTGAAATACCTAAAGGTGGGATGAAAGGTTTATGATCGCATACACCATATAAAGCCAATACATGTGATTTTAGCTGCTGTAAGAGCAGGGTGTGATTTTCGACAAGGACCGGTTTTGTCAATTCATAAAATTAAAAATTTAAATAATTACAATCACTTAAATTAAAAAAACCCTGTAATGCTCTTATCTCAATTCTCGGCTATTTAACACTTTTATCTTTTTTTGCATATTTTTGTTTTTTATTAATCGCTTGGTAAGGAAAACTTTTATTCGTCATTCCAATAAACACAACACAAACGTCTGCAATACGAAATTTGGATTACACATTATTAGGCATAAATGAAGTGGTTTTTCTAAATTTATACCAACATAAGTAAATATTTGCCTCTTTATTATATTCCACCAACCAATATGAACATAAATAGGTAAGAAGGTAAAATTACATGAGAATAAAAATGTGCAAGAATTTGTAGAAATTAAAATGAAAATTCTTCCAAAAAGAAAAAATAAATAAATAACAAAAGTGAAAATGCGCGAGAATTTACTTAAAAATCATTACAGAGTTACTTTTTAAACTAAGAAACCATCCTTACAGTTTTCACACCTAGGACAACAAATGAAGTGCATAAAAATTCATAATAGCCAAAAATAGAAAAATATACATGTACAGAGACGCACCGTATTTTTTATACCGCTTTATCGCATTTACTTAAAGCAGCCCCTTCTAGATTTCAGTTTTTTCATGATGCAACACCCCCCCCAAAGAATGGGGGAGGAAAAAAACTTCAAATTCTCATATCGAAGAAATAATACCTTTAGTTAATGATCAATTATTCCGGTAGTAATCAAGCCTTTTTATAAGTTCCAATGTAAAGAGAAAGGACAAGAATTTGTGCGTGTAGCTATCTGATATTACATATATACACAGAAATAAGTTTATCGTCACCAACGTTCATTACTACGTATTTCAACCATACAGCTTATATATGTATTAACTCGCAAAGTTACAAATTCAGAAAACTTTGCTAAAAAAAAGGAAATTAACTGTTGTTTCACAAACGCACATAAGTGCAGCCTAAACTTTACGCACAAGAAAGGCGTTTGTTCTAACATTATGAGCTCACTACAGGAAAATGCTAGACTTCGTCACATAAAACGTGGGGAGAGAAATGATATGGGAAAATTCTCTACACAGACTGCAATAGACCAAAGGGGAGAGAGACACAAGAGAAAGAGAGAGCCATGGCGCCAGCAGGGCCAGGGTTCCGTCATCGAAGAGTTATGTTAAACCGCACCGTAATACACACATGCAAGAGCAGCCGCTTATCGTCAACTCGCGCGAAGTCGAGAGGAGCTTCAGCCACAGCACGCCTACGCTGACCTCTACAATCAGAAATCTATGGCCAAAGGGCAAAGTCGAAATTGAAGGGCGATGAGATAGAATTCAATGCGTATGGGATACGACAACACATACACATGGTTTTCCTTGCTCGAATAAATTTATGACGACTTAATTTCCACGTTACGCTTCTTTACAGTAAGGTATAGAGTAAAACCGCGACTATTCGAACTGTAGCATCAAAATAGATTAATATAATGCAGCGTTTCTAAATCTGTAGTACACATAGACCCCCCCCCCAAAAAAGCATAAACTAAAATTTAACTGATATCATAACTGAAAATCTCACAGCCTGGAAATTACACACGGCAATCAACTATCACTTTTCAACTCTATCTTTCGTCTATCACGATTTCGCCTTATATTTCTATAAATAAAGTAATTCTTGACTGCTCTCACGGTTTTTGAGAGAAAACTCGGTTTGTGAGTCAGTTGTGAAAGAAGTTTCTCCCTTTTTTAATGTTAAATTCATCTTTTTTAGTAGAAAATAATATTGTTATTAGAAATGAATTATGCAATGCATAATGAATTCAGTTCGCATCTCAAAACTCTGAGGTTAACAAATGAAATCCCATGCATGGAGTTACTGACCAGTGAAAATGCAATAAAGTGAACTGTACAATGGCACTAAATTACAAAGCAGTCTTACAATCTAATCCATGTTGAAAGAGTTGACACTAACTGGCGCAAAGAAAGAAAAAAGGTTTTAAAGGAAGAGAATATAAATTCTCTTCTAGTTAATAACAAAATTAAATTAAAAATTTTTAATTAAGTAGATTTCAAACATTAGTATACTGCTAAAAAAAATTGCTTCTAAAAGGGGATAAAAGTAAGGTGGATTCACAGAACATTCTAAATTGTTAAAATGGTTTATTGCAAAA
>KK118249.1:206557-240405 GCA_000611955.2 Stegodyphus mimosarum | reverse complement strand
GGGGGGGGGAATTGCTGAGAAATGCTGCATAATAAATACATTTATCTATTTAAAAATACATACGACTTCAAACTTGCCATTTACACTCATTTCATTTACACAGAAATTCTCTTAATATTTTATTTGATGTTCAGTTAGGTTTTTCAGTAACTTGAACAGGATGGAATGTAATATCCATATTTGTTATATTCTCCTGATTCAAATTTGCAGCTAGGGCCCTTATTATTCTGCGCTTTTAAAAATGCTAAATTACCATTTGACTTGTCTTGAACTGAAAGAAAAATAGTTTTCTCGTTTAGATGCACATTTACAATTGATATAGAGGATACATAAAATTAGGTCTTAACATACTTTTTCAGTTTTCTCTAAACTGAAATGTTTAAATAAGAGATTCTCGCAAAGGTATCAATTCTTTCTGTATAAGATATTAAAATTGTTCATAAACTTATGCAGGAGAGTGGTATAGAATTGTTCATCGAATCACAGCCTATTTTGGCAAGACTATAACTTCATGCTTTTACTTGCTGAAGTACAAACTAAAAATGCGAAACAGACGCGCAACATTTTTTCCCCCATAAAGTTATTATATAAACTGTCCCGACTAAAATAGACGAAAAATATAAACTTATAAAAAAATTATCATAGATACATAACATTAATTTTTTTCCTTATAAAAATAGTATGTAAACTGTTCCAACTAAAATAGCCAAAAAGTATATTACTACAAAAAGATAGTATGATTTCATATAATTTGGACCGTTAATGTGATACACATGTGTATCATAAGGAGGAGGACTACTAAGAGTTTTTTTTCACTTTGACCTGAAATCCACTACGAACAAGCAAACTCACCATGAAGACCATCTTAGACAACTGGCTCTGGAAATTATTAGTTGCATTTCTAAAGATGCAGTGCAGGTCTATACTGACGGTAGTCGTACAAAAGATCATACTGGCTAGTGGTATTTTTATTAAGACCCCCCTCCCCGCCTTGAGACTACAATAGAGCAATGCAACCCTGACACATGCCCTGTCTTCAGGAGCAAATTAATTGCAATGAATGTAGGGCTTCATGCTATCATGTCTTATGACTGTGATTTTAGGGAACTATGAATTTTATTGGATAGCTCCAGTGCATTGCATCTTGGTGGATGATCTTCTGCAAACGATGAAACCAGTGGACTGTGGCTCCCAGAGACTAACAAGTAACCACATTAAATGCCCTTCCTTTAATAGTCGCAGAAAAGTCTACCCCATTTGTAAAAAAATGCTGTGACCACCCAGCTTCACCGGATCACATTCTGAACTGCATTGGACTTTCTAAGGGGGTTGTAACATGCAATCCCCTTATTATTATAGATTTTTTGGCAGTCAACAACCTTCTGGAGCCAATCTGACACGTGTCAGACCATACATACAGTTTTACACAAATACTTCCAAATAATTTCATAGTGAAGCAAAATATAACTTAAATTAGTAATAGAAATTAATTTGTGTTTTACTACATTCCGCATAGTTACCTACTTTTTGAGTTTCTTGACATATTTTGCATCTTTAGGAATGCAATTAATAAATACCTAAAATTTAGCTTCCTCTTTCAGGGAAAGGATGGTTGCTGCTGCTTTTATATTTCTCTTTGCCAACAAATTAATGTTTAGTGTGATAAACGTGGCTTTTCATTTAAACCTTTACATAGCAGATTCCAAAAGCAAATCAGCAGGTGTTGGAGAGAACTGCTAGAACGAAAAGAATGGTCCTCGGAATGTAGATCTCCAGTTATTCCATAAATTATCCCTAAAACCTATAGCAATACGTCTTCAGAGAATTTTCTGCTTCAAGAGCTTCATATGTTTTTTGCATACTGAATAAATATTTCATAGTCTTCCCCCCATTTAGATTCAGTCATATCACAACAGCAGCCATATAATTAAATGAACATTCAAAAAATTCATTCATTGACATAGATAGATTTAATCAGTTTTGTAAATACTGAGTATAGTGGGCTCTTGATTATCCAGATGCAGATTATCCTTGTGTGGAATGCCATGAGAATAGAAGAGGCAATGAGTGATAGTGAAATATAAGCAAAAAAGATCCTGACAATTCATTACATCAGTTGACTTGTACTGAAATATAATTGGACTTGTCCACAAAAGGGGATTGGAGCACAGTGAAATTTGACAGATACTTAAAACATACTCAAAAACAAGTAATTACTGATTTAAAAAAAATAATAATAAATCCAAAAAATATGCGTGAAAATCGATAACTTGGATTATCTGTGTTTTTTAGTTATCCATGACATGCTTCCCCCACCCTAGCCCAGAGATAACATGGTATTTCTGTTTTTCAGCTTCTCTTAGCCCACAATTTTTCACATTTCTATACATCTGTCTAAATGTATCTGGTGGTGTTTACACAATCGCATGAATTACGGTGTTTCCTGAATGACATATTTTACCTAAAACAAAATTTCAGAAAGATGGTGAACATTTCACAAATCTAGAAATTCCAGATTTTAGAAAACAAAAAAACCTGAAATTCCAGCTATATCCGGACCACAATCATTTCTGCAGAGATCAAGGCCCTATTAATGTTCAAAAGATTGAAGTACGGTTTTTATATTACGCCGAAAACAAACAGATCGTAATAACTCCAAAAATTCCATCTCTATGAACTTATCAAAAACACTGAATGAAATACTGCTATCTAACAAGCAGAAAAACGGGTTCTCACAGAAAAATGGGGGTGTACGAAAACTTTATGCTAACCTCCAATCAAACGGCAGACCTTCCAAGAGTTCCCATGACCAAGGACTCCTCCTTGGCGTCCCCCCCGTGATGGGGAATGAAGAAACAAGTTTAAAAGATGCCTGCCTCCCTCAAAGGAAAACTGTTGAGGAATGTCGGGCATGCCGACTCAATCACAAGAGCCATCACTCACGTTTTTAAGCTGCTCTTTTTTTAACTCAATGCCGATAGCATTTTATTTATTTATTTAATGTACCTGCAGAGAAGCGGTTTTTCAGTGAACCTGACTTTCCCTTGGGCCGAATACGAATCTTTGAATGAATATTAACCTGCCGGTGTGTTAGATACAATTACATAACCACACAGAATCGTATTTTACATTTTACTAGTAAAAGCATAATGTTTCATTCACTATCAAAGAAACTTAATATATATCTGCTTACATATATTTAGGTACCCGTTCCCCCCAAAAAAAATATTTTAAGAACGAATCTACAGTTCATAACAACTGAACTGATTTAAACAGTATCCAAACATGCAGATAATAAATTAAGCGCATTACATAATTACAATACACTTACTTTCGAATAACATCCAAATATCAATATTAAATACTTCCCAAAAATGCAATTCATTTTGCTTTCATCTGTGTAAGGAAAACGAAAAGAGCATTAATCACACTGAAAAAAAATATTTTTAAACATTTCCCCAATTATCCATTTTACCTCTGCTACTATTCAACAATAGTACAACTGACTTAAAGCCACAAATTCTTGAAGATCTGAATAAGGTACTTCTACATAGATACATAATACATATATAAGGAAGGGAAAACATTATTTTTTGGAGGTGAAAACGCAATGCTTTTGAAGTAACCAGGACAGAATTCTATTCAGGCCCAAAGAAATGAGAAAATTAGGGGAGTGTTTAAAAATGTGCAAGAAAAATTGTCTGTAGCATACTAAGAAGAAACACAAAATTCCAGTTAAAGGAAAATTGAAAATAAATATGTACATAACATCGAAATCTGAAACACCATTACTAGAAAAGGACTTCAAATTAAGTTTTTTATAATGCATCATTCATGTTACTAAGCTACTTATAACACGATTTTGGGGTTGTATTAGTTATAAATTTGTGCTTTTTGTCCAAGCTCATGTGATTTTGTACTTCGCTTGAATTTTATAATGATTGAAAGCCACACACAGGAAATAAGTAGAATTTGAACAATTTAACATTTGGATAAAAGATGACAAGGTCAACTTTTTTTAAGGACTCATCACCCCTTTTCTTCACTCTGACATTTAGTAATCAATAAATGTTCTAAAATTTCATGCAGCAGAGATGACCAGCAAGACACATTAAAAATGAGGAAATCATGCAGCAAGACACATTAAAAACGAGGAAATTCGGAGATTTATGTGAACTCCAGAAGATGAGATTAAAAACTTGGGGTGTCCCGGTAACTAACTGGAAGGGCTGCAGCTATGACACTTTAAAAGTATCTTATATAAAATAACAATATACAGATAAAACTCCAAAACATTTTCACGATGTTATAACAGCAATTTATTAATGAAAAATAAAATATATCCTACATCAAGGTGCAGAGATGTTGAGAAACTAGTTTTTATTTTGAATTTGCATACATAAAACAATCCTGAGAAACTAACTTTAAACATGAACTCTGATCAATAAACAAAGTGTGCAATCGTACCCACCTTCCACCCATTTTCAGAAGTTTTTTAATTCCTCAGATAAATTCGATTTAAAAGTTTTACTTAAAATTTACTTTAATTCTATAAGAGCATTTATAATCTGAAAAAAACGCACTACGCAAATCTTGACGCTGTTTGAGAAGCATTTACGTTAATATCGTTTTAAAAAATCGGATGCAATAAAATGGTGGAATTGTTTTCAGTCGCAAATTATAGTTCGGAAAAATGACGCAAACGCGCTTAAATCGCGTAAAAAATCGTGAAAAATTATGTGAAAAAGATTAAAAAAATTCTTGCCTTTCAAACATTTTGCGCGGTAATATTTCGGTACTTTTGATGCAGATGAAAATGTAACAACAAGTACACACATGCACATTACCCCGCCTTTATTTTTGTAACTGAAAGGCATATGCTTTCAATTTCAAACATGTTTTAAAAAACACAAACACTTACGCTTTTGCATTTTAATTTTTAGAAAAAATTCATAAAAAAATCTGAAAGTTTTCAGATTTATATTACGCCCACAGTTGCTTTTAATGTTTTGTAAGCTTATTTCTTTAAAAATCATATTCCTCGCACTTAAACCAGAAAATTCAATTCAACAGCAATATCACAAAATAATTAGAAAGAGCACATATTTAGAATTTCCGATACACAATCTCGCATGATAGAGATTTAATTTCTTTAAATATAACACACACGGCGATAATATATAGTGGCAACAATTTGAAAAGTTTAAAGTTTTCAACACCAAATGCCAAAACGAAATTAATAGTCCTTCTGGGTTAAAAACCTAAATTTTTTTACGATCCCTTGGTCCATGCAGTTATATTTATTAAAATAATATATTCATTATAGGAAAAAAAGCGCTAAAGATTTGACTTCCGTAAGAGACAAAACGACGAAATAAGTTATTTTCGGTTTACGGGGCAGTTTCAAAAATGAATTTGAATAATTTGAGTTTGATGAACCCCCTATAGATGTGATTTAATGATACTATTTTACGATTTCCTTTTGTGTGACATTCTTTAATTTATAAATGCTATAAAACTACGTCGTTACCATAAAGTTTTTTTTTCCCTTTCTATTACAGTTACTTATTACTAGAATCATAATCTAATAATAATTAAAAAAAAATTGTTAAACTAGAAATATTTTTAATTCTACTTTTTTCGAACTATAAAAGGTATTATGCAAGACAGAGTCAATATGACCAAAAACCTGAAGCGTCATTTTGACCATTTTATCCATCTACGAGTAACTAGGGATGATGTGTTTTATTTGTCTTGCTTTCTTACCTGTAAGAACTTTGGTTCTAAGACCGACGAATAATCGAATCCCTGCAATATAATAAATGCTTATGGGAAAAGAAAGTGACTGCATAATACTACATACAAATCACAGAACGGTCTGCAGATATAACCAAATTAAAGTGCTGCAAGTAATGAAAATTCCGACTACTTTCCTTACTTTAAACTTCTCTTACTTACGTAATACATACGTTTTACATAAAATTAATACGTATTCTTCCTTTAAATCATTTAATATAAACAAACATAAAATTAATACGTACTATTCCTTTAAATCATTTAATATAAACAAACTTAAAATTAATACGTACTATTCCTTTAAATCATTTAATATAAACAAAACGAAAAGACACATAAACAATATCTTTAACTAAAAATAAAAGCGCGCAATTGTAACTCATTTGGATGATGCTTCTGGGAGTAAGAAAATTCCTTATCATTGTCCGTTTGGTTTCTTGCCTCCTCTCCCCAACGTATTTTGCCACAAATCTGACCGCTTTTCCAGGCTTCGCGAAACGATCAGTATACTATGATCGATATTTTCCACAAAGTTCATAGAGTTCATTTTTGTAAATGCACCACTGTTTCGGAGCTCGTGCTGCGTTTTGCGCGTACAAAATTAATGTTCACATATACATGCATGAAGGAGGTAAACTTATATAAAAAGAATTTTAATGCCTAGTTTTCGCCATCGCAGGTTAAAGACTACCCTACACCGAAACTTGCCCTCGGTAAATTAAACATAAATCGGAAGGTCTAAATCCTCAAACGCTTCCTGCTTCTCACGCCGATTTAGTTTCATTTTTACTGCAAATTTTAAACTATTCCAAATATTTTCAGGCATTGAATTCACATGATTTATAATCATTAAAAATAATCAAAAACAGCTTAATGACAAATGCACTTTGTATGCTTTCAATAATTAGAAAATTATCAACAAGCGTAATTCTTCCAAAATTTCCTTTCATGAAATAAATACTACTTTAGGAATTTCCGGCACCACTTTTTTTTCGCTTGGGGGCAGGGAATATCATCGTCGGCAAAAAAATATGTATTTTCGTTTTCGAAGTTAAATATTTTCTTAAATGAGGTAACATTTCCTTGATATGCACATAAAAGGATCTTTGTGAAGAAATTTCATTTCCTCATAAGTTTTTAGTTTTCTTTTTTAAACTCATTGCCCCCCCCAACAACACGGTTCTGTTTCAGGCATAGCACAGTGAGGACTTACGATGATATTCATTTATTCATAACTCATTACAATCTTAAAAAGAAATTTACATTACAATTCATCATACAAATCAAATGTACAAAAAATTCCAAAATGTCATAAAAAAGTATTGCATCATATTTTCTGCAGTACTTTTAAATTCCCCTTGACTTGGAACATATCTAATTCGGAGTTCTTACAAGCAAGCACGCAGGAGAAGCAGATTATAAAAAGTTGAAGTAAGTTCGAGTGGGTGCCCGTAGAAAACTCTAGAAAGCAAGAGGATGCGGCCAGTGACCCAAAGTGGCATTTTATTCCCCAGAGGGTAAATTTCTCAGGAATACCTGTGCGTACCGACGGCGGATGGAGAGGGGGGAGTTCCTCGAGTAGGCTTGGTTTTGGTTGGATGTCGGCGGGGCTTTTGAAGAATGCCGCCGCCATGAACTGGGGAACAGAGTTCAGGGCGCGCTAAAATAAGTTTTCTATCTTCAAACTGGCTAATATTTCGAGCTTTTGCACAATACGAGATAAGAATGGAATTCGTATAATTCACATGAAGTAGTTTTCAGGAATCATCGAAACATCTTCAGACGTACTCTAAAAAAATGAGAATAAAATTTTTATGTAAATCCAAGTTGAAAAATAACACTTTTTTCTACTCCCCCCCCCAAAAAAAATCAACGATACTAAGGAAAAAAAGGCGGTAAACTTATATTAAGATGAAACATTCGATACGCTAACAATTACTATGCCAATTACAAAAATTTCCGTTTGCAATAAACTATCACAGTTACTCGGGCAGAAACGGGCACGTAAGAAACCTTAATATTTTTTAAAATGCAAAACAAAATAACACATTCGTAGCAGCTTTTCTTGAAATATGTTAATCCGGATGACCTCACCCAGAACGGCAGTACAGCTTCAGATGGTTAACTTAAAGTGCATAAATCAGAATACTAAACTAGTGTAAACATGCATTATGGAACTGAAACATGATCTCGATTTAAAATACTATTTTAACTCGGTTATTATAAATTTTTATTTTTAAGTTGCGTTTCCTGTATAGTTTCCAGAGATTCAGTAATTTTCTGAAAATTTTACATTTATGAGGACCAAAATAGAGAAGGAAAAGCTTATCTTTGAAACATATTGAAAAAAAATTAATAATTAATGTGCATATAATCAAAAGGCTAAAGTGAAAATAAACGCATACTTATAAATTAAATACTAATTTTGCTTCATAAAACAGTGTATATTTTCTATAATGCATTGAATAATTCATATCAAATAAAACTTAATAAAAAATTCTGCTGCAAACGGCTATAAAAAATGCAGTTTATATCAGTTTTCAAGTTACATCACAAGACTTTAACAACTGGCCACAAAAATTTTCTTCACCCATCTTCTTCTTGCCCTATCCTACAGAGCTTAATACTTCCGGTTTCAAATCCCAGCGGGTTTTCGGGATTTATTTCTCGTGTAAGGTGGATCCGCACCAGTTTTCCTTAAAAATTCCCCACGACGGCATCCCTTTTCTTGAAAGTTGCTTTGCGATTATCAAACCAAGTCTTTTCCTTCCATGTTTACTGACCGACAATTATTATGGAACTATATCTGAAGTGCGCTAAGCTAAATTCAAATAAATTAAAAACCGGCAAATAATGAAATTATCGGGGTAGCAAATGCGGGGAAAAAATTGAGCTGTCCTCCGGTTTTAATTGGAAGGACTGCGAACTCTGCGCGTTTGAAATAAATAACAGTCTTATACCCCAATATGCATTTCGCAGTACGATTCATTTTTGACATTAAAAATTTTCTTAATTTTCCGACCATTTGTTATGCTAACATGCTTAAATGCAAATAAGAATTAAAGCATCGGCCTAACCAATCCTGCTGTTAAGATGAAACCAAAGACTCATTCATCTTTCGATTTTGTTGTTCGATTATTAGCGATTTAGAAACAATAAACGTATTCCTCAATAATTTTAAATACATATTTTTAACTTAATTTATGCGATTTCAAATGCATTACATAAATCGTAATTACAAGCATTTGCAGCATTACTATAATTTATAAAAGATGCTCCTAATATTATATACTGCCCCAGCGACATACTATAAGAGATTCTCAATTACATATGAGCCTCAATAAAAGTTTTTCGCAACTTCTAAAATACCGATTCGATGATACTGCAAAGATCAAACTAAAAATTACAAAAGCAGTTAGTTAAGCCTTGATCATGACAGCCTTAAACGGAAGGACCAATTTATTGGCTTTTATTTACTGGCGATAATTTTAGAAGCTTAATATCTGGAGCCCTTTTGCTTGAGACTTCTACGAGCAGCAATGGGGAAAACGGGGCAGTCTAAAAAAATAGCATAGAATCAAAATACGACGCCCAAACCGCATATAAAGTTAGATATGAACGGAGCAAGCTATGCACTCTTATATTACCAACTGAAAGATTCTGCAATTGCTATAAAAACATGCATAAAAACTTCTATGGAAATTTTTTCTGTGCACAAGAACTTAAAATTTCTACGAAAAGCAACACGATATAATTATAAAATTATTGTTTAAATGTTGAATACATATTTTACAAGTTAAATTAGCAATTACAACTGAAACATTAATTAAGAAAAAAAACCTTAATTTCCAAACATATCTGAGTAATTTCAAACTTTTTGTATGCATTTCAAATGACGCAGAATTTAACCTGCCACTTAACAAAAGATGATTTAAATTCGCGAACGAAAGACCTGAACCTACCTTTAGCTTACAATAAAATTTTTCCCTCAATGTAACCAACTTAGGATCGGCCTAACCACTCCTGCTGTTAAGATCAAAACAAAGATACTCATACAATTATTGCAATGTAACGCTCTTTTAAAGCTAACAACAAAGAAAACTTTGGCATCTTTCTGGGGGGGGCACAGCCTCCAGAAGACTTGTAATTTAAGATTAATTATAATCAGCCACTATTTATAACACGCATACTTTGGTTCCTAGTCCCTGGCTTAAGAAACAATACAAGAATATTCTT
Organism: Stegodyphus mimosarum; assembly: GCA_000611955.2. NCBI lineage: Eukaryota > Metazoa > Arthropoda > Arachnida > Araneae > Eresidae > Stegodyphus > Stegodyphus mimosarum. Next base: position 230,373 of record KK118249.1, on the reverse strand, counting down.
TTCGAGTGCGCATACAAAAATGTTCGATTTACCATGAGGCATTGTCATAAAACTAGACAGAAACCAGGTCTTGGAAATCAATAACCAAAAGATTCCTCCTCATCACTCCTCTTGGGTTGACATACTGCACCATTTTTCTTCGGATAAATGGTCTGTATATAAGCGTAGTAAATTTCTTTAAACTGGATATTGTGCCTATTGTTTTTTTTTATTCATCACTTCTTGAAGTCTCACTGAAGCTAATAATTCCGGGTCAAACATAAGATCAGATAAATACTTGCTTTGAGAGATAAAAATGATTTTTCATCTATTTTCCTAATAGGCATAAGTTCCTCTTTAAGAGGGTTACGATGCTTCCGCTACGAAGAGGGAAACACTTTTAGTACTATACTTGGCAATTATCTACTTATCAGTAACAGATCTTAGAATACATGTCTATGGGAACTGCTTCAGAAACGAAAATACTTTTACTTTATTCACATTATTAACAAACAACTACGCACCGCTAAACAGAATGAAGCACAGGCTAAGTAATCAGAAATTCAAATCCCCGATGTTTCAGAAAACACGTCGAAATAGAAACATTCAGGTTATTATCGAAACAGCATCTAAAACAACTCGGCATGAATTGAGTTTTTTAAGAGTGATTTATGCATGTTACAAAAAAAGTATTTTATTTATTTTTAACAGTACAATTAAACAGAAACACTAAAATATAATTTTCATGTTATACAAAATGTAACTACATATACACGTTTGTACGGTCGAGCGGTAAATGCCGTTGAATACTGGTAGTTTGGTCCGGAGTTCGAATCCCGGCAAACGGGCTGGCTTCATGAGCGTTTTCCCGGTTTCCCCCCCAACTGTAACATGGGCAGGGGACAGTTCCCTTAAAAAGTTCTCCACGGGAAGCCTTCATTTCCGTGTAGTGCCTAATGGAGTGGACATAATTAATAATGGGGGAAATATTTCACACAACCTTTTCACGAAGCATATCTTTTTAGCCATTTCTTATTACTCTTAAAAGGGTTCCATTTCAATTCCATGGCAATGTTAATACAAATTACTTATTATTAATACTATTAATCAGTTAATGCCGCTCAACCCAAACTGACCGATTTAGCGCTACAATAAAACATTTTTAAGCGTCTGAAGACTTTGACGATACATGCGCGCCTGGTATGAAGTAGCTTACTTCAATGTTCTCTATTCGGATATCCAACGACATTTTTTATTTAGAATAAAGCCGCAAATGATTTGAAGTTTAGAACTTTAGTAATGGGCTATAAAAGTAATAAATTTCATTCTCCCAACATTTACGTATTTAACTACACCGCAATTATCACAGGTCAACTTTGAACAAACCAACTCCGTTACAAAAATTATTTGATAAATGAGCACGGAACATACTGTTGAAATATTTTCGCTATATTTATATAAAATCTAGGGTATGAAATTTAAAAGCTTACAATTTGTTTCAATTATTACAGAGAAATATTCTTCCAATTTTTCAACTGAATATGCGGTACATACTATGCAAATTAGAGAAAGAATAGATTTAAATACATAACTTATAACTGGAATCATCTAATACCAAATTTAACGAAATTTTTTCCCTCCGCGTTCAGCTCTACTGATAATCGGAATGAGTTTATATCACTTTCGACTGTTTTATGTGTCATTCAAGGCATACACGATGATTTAAATAAGAAGTTCACTTCCTCGTAATAAACGACCGGAAATGTCCCATCTAAGAGGCGTTTCCTGTTGTACAACCAAACGACATTTTTACAATAAAGGATTGATGTTACAGTTATAGAGGACGCTTTCGGTTTGGGTCCACACATACATATAGAAACACATTAACTTGAACTTTAAAATTCTGCAAAAATTTTGACTGACCAATAGCTTCAATTCCTAATTGAATAATATACTTTATCCGATAATTTAGTCTAGGTTTAAAAGTTGCGTATATTACAAATATTACATCAGTTAATACATATAAAATCATACTACACAATAATATGCTAGAGAAGTGGCAAATAAAGTTGAGCACTACAATTATTACACTTAAGATGAATCGACTTCGCTGAATAATACTACACGCAAAAGTCAATTTACAGGCTGTAATTAAATACTTTAACAACAAACAGAAAAATATTTAGTTTCTAACAATATATGTTTTATTATTTAAAAATAAGCATTTTAGACATTAAAACCAGTTTAACTACATATATTAACTTTCTTAGTCCGTTCATCTCGCTCAAATGTTTTAATATGTAATAAAGAGCTTAAAATAATTACTTTTTTCCTCATCAAACTTTATATAACTAATCGTGTTTTGAATCATGTAACTAATAGTACACAATTAATGTTATGGAAAAATCGGAGTATATTCATTTCAAAAATTTATTTGGCAAACTACGTATCTACTGAAATGCCGAAATTTCAGACTACAGTGACACGAATTATTTGTGGTCCGAAGTCATGCTGCACGAACTAAAAAATACTGAATTGCAAGGTGAAATTTCGGGAAAATATTTACGATAAAATGTTTAATGCAAAATACAATTAATATTCAGAACTCTTATATTTAAGAAACATTTAGGATGCTTGAGAAATTTTTAAAAAATGAATTAAAATGTTTTATATCTTACTGGCGAACTGAAATCAAGACTTAAAACTTGGGGGGGATTAAAAAAACTTGAGAAGAAATTAACTAGAAATCGTTATGTAGTTTATTTTATGTATCAATACCTAAGTCTAGATGCAATAACTGCAGATGGCTGAACATTCAGAATACGAGGGAATATTTTACTTACCAGTGCGTATCGATGTAGCCATTCCAGGAATCTGGAGATTCCTTAAGGGGGGCTTCATTGGGTTCTCAGGGTGTCCTTGGGTATCCAAAATTTCAGTTCTTCCAACCATGGGTTAAAGCAGCTACCCTCCTCCCTCTCATCTTACCCTGAGCCCGCCCGATATCTTTGGCACCTTGCCAAGAGAAAGGAATGGGAGGACACAACGATGCTGGCGCCTCCTGTTGAGAGAGGAAAGGAACAAGCTCACAGGCTCGTACTACTTCGCCTCTCTTCCCGCGGTAGGAAAGTGGGAGGTTTTCAATGCATTATGAATGGGAGACAGATGTTTGCGGAGGCAGTTGTGACTCATCCGGAGCAGTACACAAGCCAGTATTCGTCGTCCGCCACGATCCCAGCAAAAGTAAACGACCACTTCCTGTATGGCTCCTTGGAGGCTCCGGTGTCGAACAGCTCGCCACATCAGAGGAAATCGCAATTAAGCTTTTCCTAAACAATATCCGGCGTCCATGCACACGCGCGCTGAGGGAAACCCAAATCTTAACCATAGTAGCAATTTCATAGGATGTCGTAGAAATAATCCAAAAAAGTAAGATATCCACTTTCCAGAACATCTTTTCAAATGACCTTTTTATATCATGCAACACAAATAATTCCATTAAAATCTGTTACACGACTTATTCCAAACTTCAACTTTTTGCCAATTAATTTTACGTCTCATCCACATATAATGATGGCACTACACGCAGATTAATTTGAAGTGAATCAAGACCCACGTGACTAAAATAGAGTACTATGAAATTACTCCTGTTACGTTTTTACACCAAAGCTGTAAACCCCATGCTTTACTATATATATAGCATCAAAACTTCAGTTCACCAAACCATTCAGCTTTGCAATACATGAATAAACATTCCGAGCATCTGATCTTACGCGTGATAACGGACCATGAAACTCGCCGGGTATCGCACGGAGAGCACGGAAGGAGAAGACTGCCGCGGAGATCGGGAGGCAAAGCCCGCCAAAGCAGTAAGACAGAATCGTCCAACCACAGTGTTCCCGCCAATTCTAGGCGTCCATTCAGAAACCTTCGTGAGCGATAGGAAAAGGGGAAGAATGGGAGGGGGAACACAGGGAGGGAGTAAGGTTTGAAATCATGAGTCGGGATGGAACGGGCGGGGGAGGAAGGGGAAAGAACCTCGGTCGCGGTTCATTCACAAGCGCCCAGTCCATTAGAGATGGGCCAGTACTGAAGCTATGGCAAAGAGGGGGTTCGAGAGTTTCTGAGGATGGCAGAGAGGAAAGGGGGGGAGCAGGAAGTTGGCGCAGAGATGAGGGGAGGAATCTTTGGCGTCGTCCATTCCTAGAGTGCATGTGCATGAGATGAGTGAAGTCGAACTCATCATAATTCTCGGGCGAAGGGTAGTATCATTAACATACTTGGGCTTCATTACACTGAAACATACGCGGCCGTTGACCCACATTGGAAAAACTTTCTTCGCCGTTGAGATTAATCTTAACCTCCGGACTTCTTGCAAGCGCTGTTCACACACAGATCTAAGAAACCGGATAAGGAGAGTCACTGATATAAAAAGATAACAGGATACGCATCTACAGTAAGAAGTCCGCTGACACTAAAAATTAATTACGCAGGGGACTGATTTATACTGTAATGTAAAGCCCCTTTATTTCCCTAAATGCTTTCAATAATTAGATTTCACGTAACGTTCTATATATGTCAAGAAATATTCTTTTGATACAGCTAAATGTTCGTATCAGGCAAATTTCAATTTCTTATCCAAGACTGCAAATCAATTCAGTCGCTAAAAAATTACGAAACCATTTCTAAATATTGAAAGTTACTACTGTTCTGTTATTTATACTTTTCTTTAATCATTTATTGACAAACTCGTAATATCCATCTTGTAATAGAATTTACAGATAACGTTAAACGTAAAAAAAGAAATTTAATTTTTTTTAATTTTATATTTTTTTAATTTTAACTATTACAGAAATTATTTTGAATTATCTGTAAAGTGAATGAAATTAGCGATTAGATAATTATATTCTTTCCACTAACTTTCGTTTCAGTTTTTCCCAATGGGAATAAAAGACCGGAAATCATGAAGCAAAGAGTCCGAGAATTTAGTTCTAGTTCTCATCTTATTACTAAACAAAAACACAGATGTAATACACTGTCTAAACTTAGATCAGATTCATAAAATTAACAAAGCAACAATCTTCGTTTGACGCAGATTTACCCAAAGCTACAAGACAATAGCGGCAAGAAATCTGCTAGACTGGTATTCTCCACTCTTGTAGACTTCTTTGCTCTGACCTGGGCAAATAGGTACAGGACTGAAAGACAGAGACCTGTACCTATTTGCCCTCGAAATCGATTGAGTTAGTGACTAAACCATTGCCAAACACATGGTTGTTTCTTTGTTAATTTCATGTTTCACTTTTGCGTGTTTCTTTTCGGTTTTGATGGATTAGATTATAAGGAAGAGCCTCACTCTTCTTTTATATAGAATTAAAAGGAAAATTAACGAATTAGATTTACTCAACGGAATAATATATTCCGTACAGGATTATGAAATAAACCAACAAACTTTCTGGGAATCGCCTATCTTAAACTGAAATAGCACTATCATTTTTAGACCAGGAATTCTCAAGTTAGCAGCTGTACAAAAAAACAGCAGCAGTCACAACAACAACTTTAATTATTTTTGTAAGAATAACTAGGAAATAATAATTTGATCAATAATCGTCTCACGATTTTTGTAATTAAAAAAAAAAGGAAGGGGGTGAAACTACCTCAAAATCTATCTATTCTTTTTTAATTTATTTTTTAGTTATATAAATAATTCACTTTTATAAAGAATTCCATCCGTTTTTAAATGCCTATAAATCTTATTAATGGATTACAATTTTCATCAATTAATTTTTTACTTTAGGTCACGAAAATCTTTCCTTGAGTAAGAAAGGTAGTGAATAAAAATTACAAGCAAAATACCATTACGTATCTTACCATGCATCATCTACTTATCAACGAAACTAAAAACGTAGAAACAACTTTTGAAAATAATATAAGACAACTACCTTTCTAAATACTAACAAAAATGTTTAAATCGGTAGATGAGAAAAAAATATGTAGGAGGGGGAGGACGTGATAATTATAAAGCAAAGATCTCTGTTGAACCACATCGTTGATTCCATACAAGTTAAAGTCGAATATCTTTATTCATTGATAAAACAAAAATATATCATTCATTATATAAGAAGCATCTAATTAATGACTGGGATTCCACATGGATATTATTAGCGATTAAAGCAGAAATTATCTGAAGCAGAAACTATCTTCAAAGCAACAATCAACATGCATTAAGCAAAGAAACAAGAACAAACACATAACAAACAATATTAAAAATTAAGTTTAATAATAACTACTGTTAACTGAATAAATCTTCTGTTCACTAAAGGGGGAAAAAATACAAAGGTAAAACAATTTCCGGAAGTATCTACACAACTTTTATAATAAAAATAGCTTTTAGCCATCAGAGTTTTGAAAAATGAAATTAAATGCAAATGTAGTTAACAAGTCATCCAGCATATACAGTTTATGTTGCCTAAGGCTACAGCGATGTTATTAATAGGAGATCTAGCCTTCTTGTTGTTATGGCTATTATCCTTCGGAGCAAGCTCACCACTATGTTCTAGTAAGCTGTTACAAAATTTCGAGTTTTTTTTTTTTAATCTTCAAGGTCAAACTGCTATTTCTGGTTAGCAATTCACACTCTATTTAATACCAAAGATTCATCTGTTAATCATCAGTGAAAAATCTTTATCTACAGGATAACATCATAAACATCCATTCAATCAGCATTCTCAATCAAAAAATACGCAGCGAAATATCATTGAAGCGAGATAGTGCATGGGCTGCTAACAAGATGCATTACCTACAGAAAAGGCTTTTTGGACAACAGTTATTCCTCCTTAATGACAACCACAAAACTAGAAAGCTTGCTTTGTGAAGAATAGAGTCATGGCACTGAAACAAGACTCGACCTACTTCAAACTTTGTCAAAATATAAATATATTAATACAAATATATTTGTCTCAAAATAAATCTCAAAACTTGTTATTTTACGAAGACATTTATTGAGACAAATACAGTGGTGCACAAACATAATAGCATATTTTGAATCATCTGCAAAAATGATTTAATTCCCTGCTGTCTAGTTTCGTACTCAGCGAATTGTCCCATAACAGTTCGGTAAATTTCATTCTACAGAAGTAAATTCAGATGTAGTTTTGCAACTCAGGGCATTGAATTCATCTGATTTATCAATATTAACTCCCCTTCAAAATAATTTTAAATCAACTGATAACCGGACAGATGCTTCAAAGAAAAAAAAAAAAAGGTGGCGTGTCACAGTTCGAAATGTTGGAGTACACAATCGAAATGTTGGAGTATGTCGCTACCATACTCCAACATTTCGATTGCCCTTTTGAAACTTCTTTGTAAGTCTCAAGAGGCAGTGGATACAGATTTGGGAACCGCTGAATTAAGATATAAATCGTCTTTATGCTGTGGTTTTAAATCGCATTCATATCTTCAACCAGTTCAAGCGTTTAGTAGTTAGGAAAATGACTACTGATGACGGCCATCAATAGTCATTTTCCTAACTACTGAACAGCCAAATAAATACACCATTCTGAAATACGCTTCTTTGGGTACCAAGACTTTCAAAAATATGTAAATTTTTACAATAAGCGTAGCTTGAAAAGCAGTTTATAATAAGCAGTAGATCCAAGATTTTAAATATACAAAATGAAAAAGAGAAAGAGCTATAACCTATCAAAATTTAAAGGAAGCGGAAAATACGAGATATTAGTATAAAAACTTAGGACTGAAAAGGCAAGAGAAAGTATACACTGTATATATTCCATAAAAAGTTTAGCTTCACTAAAGGGTAATATAACTAAAGGGTAATATATAAAGTAATATAAACACAATTAACAATTACACACCCCAATTGCAAATGTATATTATCGTTTAGTTCCCTTGAAATATTGTTTTAACCCAAATGGGGTAACTATTGTTTAGAAAAATGGCACTTGGTTTATCTAAAAGATTCAAATGAGTGTACGCCATACTTTACCTTAACTTAAATTTAGAGGATAAAAACCTATAAAAAAGACAAATAAAACCTATTTAGAAGATAAATAGCAAGCTATTAAAAAAGAACTAAATACATTTCGGCAAAAATCGCTTGGAACAGTTAAATATGAAGCATTTGTTTGGATACTACTTCGAAAAAGCTGTAACTAGACTAACTAGCTTTAATGCCGCTTTTGCCAATACATACGTCATATATTATCAAGCATGTTTAATTTAACATAAAATATGAAAATAATCTTCTGTTTGCTCGTAACAAACATGCCATCAACAAATCTGATGGATTTAGATGTGAGCAGATGCACACGTGGCCACATGATTCAGAATTAAGGTTTCATCATAAAGTGTATGATTTATGCTAATGTTTAACTGATCCTAAAACTAAATGGCATATCCGTTGAGATAAACATCATTAGTTACAGAAAATAATATTCGGTTCAACAATGCTGGTCGAAGGAATGGGAGAAGGAAGTCATAAAGGCATCCTCTCTCAGTACTTTATCAACAATTGAAACCAGAAAGTACAAAAGTTTAAAACCTTTTAACTTGCATTACGTTGCGTTGTAAAATAAAACATAGCATGCATATTCAAAAGAAGTAAAGTACACAAAATTTTAAAATTTATTTCTGCGATTACACGAATGGGACAACTGAACTGGAAAATCTGAGAAGCCGTCGATGCCCCCAATTCAGAAGTACAATAAACAGTGCTTAAACGCTAATACGAAAATGGTATTCGTAATCAAACGATATACATTTTCTTATTCCGCTTTTACTATTCTCTCCTATTTTTGTAATTATTGACATGAACTGAAACCTAATGTAGAAAATTTTTAAAAGTACACACAATCCTGACGATGAAAAAATAGCATGGATTACACTTCATTAATATTTCATAACTTCATCAGCTATATCACAATAGTTGATAATTGAATAGAACCGTAACTAGGATTTTCAGCAGCCAGGGAAAATTGAAAATTTCCTAAACCCTCCCGTTCCCTCCTCAGTGAGGAAAACATTACATTCTGTTCCTAACTTCAATTTGGGCTCCCCTGAGCGCTCGAAGACACATGTCCCCCCTTGTCTCCCCCCAGGTACGCCAGTATAACTAGATCCATTATGATTTACTAAATTTTTACTTTTTAGTTATCCTGGCAATATGAAATGTTAGCCTTAGAAATTATTTCAAATCCTAATAAATTAAAATGCTAATGATACTTTAAAATTAAAGCACAGGGTCGAAATTTCTCAATCTGAAAAGATTGGGAGGGGAGAAGAAGACGGAAAAAGGAAAGAAATAACACAAATGAATATTATAAAACCACTAATATCGACCGAAAGGATGGGAAGCTCTGTTGCAATCACAACTCCAATCGGGCAGCAATACTGAACTGCTTCAATAAATTTCAGTTTATAGCTGAATTAAAAAATTCTCTATCTGTGGAAGCCCTATATATGATTTCAGACTATTTAATAGTATCACAATTAAATAGTGACTACACAAGGAGTAAAGACACTGTTCATTACATTCAAAGTCTCTGTTATTACTAATGTTATTACAGGTCTTCTAAGTTACAGAGGAATTCCAAAATATATTAATCAAACACGCAACAACCACATGACGCAAACATGAAACCAATTACCAAGCCAACATATACGAAGAAATATATTCCACTATTTTCCCCTTAAGTTCTTATACTCTATGCGTATGTTTCTGAAGTTAAATGTAATATATGAATTTTTTTTTTTTTAAACGTGTACGAAATGGTCTTAGAAGAACTGAACTTTGCAAGTCATGATACATATCTTGTTTTCTCACATTCACTTTTATTAGCACTGAGTTACAATACACTAGCAATTATTTATAAATAAATGGAAATTAAAACTGAGGTTTTATTACAATTCTAAAACAAAACAACTGACACTAGTTTAACAATAAGAGACAATATTCGATTTCTATATATAAACGATATTTTGACCTTAAATTTACACACTTGCCTCTTAAAACTTAATTTTTTGTAATACAGTAAAACCCCGATTATTCAAGTTTTTATTAACTGAGGTTCCGTGTTACCCGAAACCAATGCAATAAATAAAAAAAAAAAGTTGTTAATATAGCCTCGTTCGAAAGGTAAGCAATCTGTAGAAATGCTGTTGCGACCTCTAAGCAATGCGGAGGTCAGAAAACGATGCAACGCAATGAAACAGAAGGACGTAAATGATTTTTTTTAACGTGTGATACGTTATGTATACTGTACAGCACCCCATTTCCATCACAGGTACGTGTTTCCAAGTACCTATGATATTTAATACTACGTATGTATCTGCATATTTGAACATACATAACTTTTTTATCGCTATGTACCTGCATGGATCCTGTGTGTTAATAAATTCCACATAGAATGTACAATAAGATTACAGTTTTCTCAATCCGTGTTATCCGCGTTACCAAACACTGTCTCGAAGAACTCTAGAAGGTGTTGGTTAGTACTGGTCCACATTATCTTCGGGGTTCTAAAATTATGTGTGTGAATTAACAAAGGCTCGTCCTCTCATGAAGGAAAGTTTATTTCTGTGTAATTTTGTTTATATATTTAACTACAATCCTCATTATATAAGCCACGGTTCCAGTGCATATCGTTCCAGAATTTAAACACTGTCATCATTCCTAGATTTAAAATATGAGCAACATATGTGTAATAAAAGCTAAATCTAATAGCTAAGAAATGATACTGTTACATGGCATGTTAAGCACTCTGAAAGTACAGAATCGATAAAAATACTGCTGACCGCTAAATTCCCAATAAGTTAAAGAGTATTAAATTTCTGCTAAGTTTGACATGTTCCCAAAATTAGCAGATCTAAAATAGCGCAGAATACTTCATACTATTTAAGTGCTTGCAAGTAAATAAGTGGGAGTTTGAATATCTTCTTTATTTCATTTTTAAGTACAGTTTTCGAAGCTTAAGAAAAAAATTTTTATCTTACAAATGGCTTATATAAGTATAAACGGACCTCGATAAAGAAGACTATTAATGCAGGCGTACGATTTTTTGTTAGGTGATGTCCACTTTTAGTCGTGGATTTTGAGCCAAAAAGGAAAATAATGGATTTTTAGCGAAAAATTCTGCTGCCCCCACTTAAGGAACAATTGCAAATAACCCGGCCTCTATCAGCTGTCTCCTCCAAGTTATCCATACGCACAACTGCACATTTGGCGATAACTAGCTAAACTTGGCTTCTGCAGAGCAGTCGAACAACGGTGAAATACAATTTATATGAATTTTAAAATGTTTAATTATAATTTACAATTAAAGAGAAAGGTAAGAAGTACGTTTTGCTTTACTCTTTCAAGCATGAAATTACCCGATAATGGTGAAATAAAATTCACATAGATTTGAAATTGATTAACAATAAAATGCAATTTAAACTTAAATTGAAAACAAATACCTTTCACATAGATTCACTTAACACTAAGATACAGCAATAACCTTGCATAGCCTACTAATCGGTCCACCATTTTCACAGACTATTTAAAATCGGAATAACTAAAACTAAATGCATACAAAAAAGAATAATAGGTTTCAAAAAAATCTTCTTCCCCCCCTTTCCTGTTTTTCCATAAGTAAAACACAATTTATAAATTCAATATGTGAATGAAAAGTGAAATCTTCCTCGACAGTGTTCTTTCTTTCTTTCTTTTTTTTTTAACTGTTGCGTTTTCTTTATGAATAAAAACGGGATATAAACATTTCCTCTTTTGTCTAAGATTTCAAACACATATAGTTATAAATATATTATACCTAAAATATTAATACACTTTGTTTTCATAAATTACATACTGAAAATAGAAATTTTAAGCTTATGGCAAAGCACTGTTTGCCTAAATGAATGATGCCTTAGTGGGAGAAATTTTAAGAGAAACTTGCTTCCATTCATGTTACACATGGAGAAAACTCTTAGGCAACCAGCTAATTCGAATTGATAAAATTTTAATAAACTGAAATGCAATTTTGGAAACATTGCTGTTGCAAAATGTGCAAAAAGATAAGTCGATCTTATTCTTTAGAATCATATTTTTATTAACTTTACTACTCAGTCTTTTGAGCAGCTTTCTCATTTTATTGGAATGCTTTGCATAATTAATTAAACGATTTTCCCCCCTCTGTGTGTATATTTATATTTCATTTATAATTTAATTTCCTTTTCTCGAGATAAATGACTTCGAATCAATCTTCCAAAGCTTAGTTTCAGGTGTTTTTTTTTTTTTTTTTAAACTATTTTCAATGTCTAAGCTTTAACCATACATTAATGCTGACCGCAATTTCTGTGCCTAACGCTGAAATATCAAACATGAGATTGAGCTAAAAAAAAAGGTCAGAATGCAGCCATTTGCCATACATGTTAAGCTTGTTGATTCATTTCCTTTTTAAACAACATTTAAATAAATAAATTAACAATTACATCATAAAGTCATAATACATATCAGTCAAACGATTTTCATATTTTCTGCTATGAAATTTAATTTAATTAAATAACTGTAAATTAAAATGAATGTGTCATCCTTCCAATGATAAAATATGAAAGTTTAACCCTTACCTTTTTTTTTAAATAATATGTCGAAAACAGAAATATCAATCTAATTAAACTATTTACTTTTATTAAGGAAAGGAGTTATTTATAAATCCCGCATTTTAGTTTTCCTGGACTTAATTTGTCAGCATTTTTTAAAAATCAGAATTACAAAGAACATCTTTAGTCTTTCCAATTCAAGTTTATTTCAGTACTTAGTTCCTAAACACGATCAAATCAAAATAAATTGTATTGCATGCTGAATAATTTCATTTAAAATCCGATCGAACGGGGGAAAAAAATTAAGTGGATTACTCTGTGAAAATTAGTGCTATTAATTAGTATGCTAATTTGGCAGCGATCGCCAAATTTGAGCCAGTTAAAGACATCGGACTAAAAAAAAAAAGAAAAGAAAAAAAAAGCAACGCCGGAATAGGGGGGCAAAGTTGCGAGGTCTTGGCTAAAGTGGGTTACGTTTATTTACTTGCAACATGCTTCTTTTTACCTTTTGTGGAAGGGGAGAAGAAATTTCCGCTCAAAATCTATTATTTTTCTGACTTTCCCTCGTGGGTAAAATTGCACTGGCTAAAAGGACACCAAACCTTTTTGTTCTACTCAAAAGGAACAAAATCCAACCTCTCAGAAACCTATGGAGAGAATGCTGCATCCATGAATCTGCATGTATGAATGTTAAAAAGTTCAGAATTAGTGATACTGACGTTAATCGCAATCTGCGCTCAGAAACACATAAATGTCAGAGCAACGAACTGCTAAAGCTTCAGCCCATCTAAATACTGGAGCGCTTAGAAAACTCCGGTCGCCTACATCCGTTCACTAAATACCTTCAGATCATAATTTTCTATACCTTTACTTCTGTTACTTATTTTGGGTAATCGACGAATGGGAGACCATTTGATGGATATCTGCTTCACATTATAACCTGCTTCGAAAATCATAAATAACGCGTTTACTGGTGTTTCTGCGCTTGGAAACATATTCGTTATGACTTTGTCAAATGCTGTTTTTAATTTGGTGAGAAAGATACTCTGTCAATAAAAAATCTCTTCCAGACTTAATTTCCCTCCCCCCCCCAATTTCCTCCAATAATTAAAATTTTTAATAGTGTAATTTGATTAAATCACACTAGCTTCAAGAACAGGAATTCTAAACTTGCCGCGTCAGTCAACATGTTAAAAGAAAGAGTAGAAGATAAGGAAAAAAAGGTTAGTATTCCATATTCTACATGTGGAAAACAACAGAGAAAAAAAATACCAACGGAGTTGGGGGGCAGGAAAAAGGGAAAACACCGATGGAAAACGGACAAAAATAAAATCTGTCACGAAAAAAACCCTTGCGGAAAAAAAATGACAGAGAACAAACACCGATGGAAAAAACATCTACGGATGGACAGTAGACGAGAAAAAATAAGAAATTTATATCCTGATTTAATTCGTGACGGCCAACTTCCGTAAACGACCACTAATGAAAGAAAGCAGCATTTCTACGAAATAAACATCAGTATTGAACATGATCTTTTTAAACCGACTGCCTCCACAGATGTCCAAAATCATACGGAACAAATCCCGGTCGTCTTAGAGAGGGTTATTAAATACAGTTAGGCAAAAAAGTCAACATACACCCGCAAAAATGGACCTTTTTATCTCAATAATTGGTTGCAACATTTTCTATACTGAAATAGAAACTGCATTCGCATATTGTTATGGGGAGAAAAGAAAAGGAAGGGGGGGAAAAAAAGAAAGACAAAAATAAAATATTCAAAAGGTAAAAGAAAAACAGATCATTTAATGAAAATTACATACACAAAAGTACATAAATTTCAAGGAAAATGAAGAATTAGCATAATTAACGCAAATGAAAATAATTTATTTTCGTATAAAATGGCCTTGTTGAATTAATGACTGCTCGTAATCACCTAGGTACTGAAGCAACAGGACTTAGTGTCGAATCTGACGTAATTTCAGACCACACTTGCAACAACGCATTTTTTTAAGGAATTTTTCATCTTTTCCCCCCAAAAACTCATCATCACAGAGAATACCATATAATATTTACGTTTGGTACTACCGACTGCAATTAGCAATTAAAAAAAAAAAAACACGCACAACTAGATATTACAGCAGTCCCAAATACAAAATTTCAATGTTCTACGGCTAATCGTCTTTGAGTTATACGAGATACATATACACATGTTGCAAAAAAATCCCTTTTGAATTCACTTTATAACCCGCTTTGGAAAAAAACAGTCCTTTATTCTGTCCGGACGTACAGACGTTACGCAAAAGAAATCGTACATATGGTTTATGGGAACGGTCAAACGATACCCGAAATTTTTCGCGATTACAATACTTCTTTTAATTCGCAAAAGGAAGTAAAAAAGTATGTTTTACATTCTTACAAATATTATATGATACATTTAAATGCTTCTATGCATATCGTTACGTTTCTCTAGAGACAAGAACGCAGTTTAAGCAGATTGCATCGCATTAAGAATCTTTGAAGCACTTACTTTTCTTACAGAAAAGTTTTGGTACTAACTTCTTTTTGGGAAGCGCTAAGAATCAGAATATTTCAATGACTGTTTCCTATTCAGCGTTTACTGGCCTTCTTAAAATTTCCTTTTAATGTATGAGCTGCCTTCGAAAATTATAGCTGGATGACCACGTCTGGTTTCAATAAATCCAAGTTTCCATGCACTGATGACCATGTTTTAAACTGAGATGAATGAAAATATCACGAGACAAATTCAAAATAATCACATATTATTTAAAAATAGAATTGATTTGAAGCCTCTGCATCGCTCTGAAATCTCTTCTGGTGTATTAATCAGATTGTTATTTGTATTGAAACAATTGGGATTTATTACGTAATGTTCCCTGTATCAATAACTGACCCTCTGAACTACTCTTTGAAAATGGTATGAAGCCAGGAAAATTTAACCTTCCATCAATATGGGTTCATGTGAGGGGGGAAGGATAGAGCAAGGGAGAAACGAGGAAGATTTTGTCAGTAGAGGTTACTATGATGGGGACAGCAAGCAGATAAAACGACACGATTTTGACCACACGATGAAAATGGAAATACCACAGGATGAAAATGGAAAACTCGGTGATTTACTGTTTCTTCGAAATTAATGGATTTAAATTTGATTTTTATGAGGAGATCTAAACAATAACTGAAAATGGTCAGTAGCATTAAGGTATACAAAACAAGATCTATTATGCAATAAAAAAAAAGAGAGTCCTTCAACAAAGCAATTTGAATAACCTGCGAAACATATTCAACAAATCATCAAAATTCTAATTATAACACTGAAGAATGCAGAAAGTAAAACGATGACTATAGACTTTGGGGTCGGACTTCATGATTTTCAAAATTCTAATGCGCTTAAAATTGAAAGACGTGTTACAAAATGAAATTATAACTCTGCAAACTGATCTAACTATATAAGCTAGAGTACTTGAAGAATTCTGAAGATACGACAGTCGACAAAAGTATCCCAGAACCAACAAATGTAACGCTTCTTTTGCATCTATATATTTGCGAAAAGTAAATAGACCCTACTCTTAGGTTTTTTTTTTTTTTTTTTTTTTTTTTTTTTTTTTTTCATATTTAAGTTTACAACGCCAAACATCCGTCCCTATTTACTAATTACCATACTAAATAAATTTCATTATTTAGTATGGGAGTATTAACTAGGCAAAGGTTATAATACTAAAAATTTCATTATTTAGTATTATAACCTTTGCCTAGTTACACAGTGAATTATGAAAGCTTGCCAACACAGATTTTCCATTAATGATAAAAGGTAATGAATCAAAATTTAATTTTTACTTTTTTCTGTAACTAATTTTCAATAACTAAAATTATCATGTTGGTTTAATGCGCTTCCCACACTGTCACATAAGACACATGTTTCAGTTTCCTGAGGTATTGGTCGCATTAGAGAAGTCATGTTCAATACCAGTGCGTAATTAAATTCTCAGAAATGCCAATAACTTCCAGAAGCACTTCTTCAAGAAATGATCCCTTACTGAAATCCTCAACGAAAAAGAATTTTTATCACTTAGATTTTATTTTTGTACGAATCCCGCGAAAGGAAAACTGTTGAGAAAACATTTTAATACACGTTCTGTCAGATATGTTACGAAGTTCTGAGAAATGCTACTCATCTTCACAAACGGTTATTTCAGAGGGGTGAAGTCACCACAAGAAGTTTCCTACAATCATACATACACTACTTTCCAACCCCTAGAATTTTCGTCCTTTGTTCCAGCCTCTCCGATCACTGTTTTTTCCTATCGATTTTTTTTCTCCGTCAGTTATTTTCTTTGTTGCTTCTCCCCCCCTTCCGGTCCAACGTGGAAAATCACGAAAATGCTCATGATGCTAGCAAACGTTTTGTGGAGATCCCACTGAAAATTCTTAATGTGCTCATTCAGTCGATTACTATACATCAGACATGGCCAGACTACGACACCTTAACTGCGGCTCGCGAGCTACTTGCGATCCTTTGACATCTGAAAAGAGACTGGTTTTGAATAAATATAGTTTAACTTTTTAATACAAATGGAGTTGGAAATAGAAATCATGCAGTGCCACGTTTCTTTTTTAATTTCTGCTATAATGTATGTAAAAATCTGATAGATTTCAAACTGTCCACTGCTGACATATCGCCAGAGCAACAAATACGTAAAACTACAAATAATTACATTTCTGGTAATTAGTATTCCAGTTAAGTTACCTTTTGAATAGGTATGGTCATCGGAATACACTAATACGAAGTTAATCTAAAACCCAATGCCAATACTTTTATTTAATTGTTCTCCCTAATATTATTTTCTCTCGAGTTAAATTTACTTCAGACAGTATCTTCTTACATTCCTGTGGGATCCCATTGTTCACAAAGTTGTGATCCACCTGCAAGATTTGCTATTCGTTGTAGTGTACTACTTTTTATTTAGTCCTTGAATGGCGTGAGTAACTGCTGAAAAAACTTGTTTTGACTTGCATTCCATATAGGGCTCTTTTAATTTGTAGGAAAATTTTACTTTGTCAAAAGGGGCAATTGGCCCATAAGAACTGAAAATTTCGTTTTGGCACTTTGCGTTGGTTCACTATAAATGTCGGTTCATTTTTCAAATTGCTGCTACCAAATATTAGATGCCTGCATAATATCTAAAAAAAATTAAATAATGAAGAATCTACATAAATGCATACATGTTTCTCGCACTGTGATAAAACAACTGTACCTAGAGACATCCAATTTTGAATGATGTACGTTTCCATCCGAATATGAGCATCTGGAAGCCCAAATTTGGAATTTGTTTTAGTATTTGTGATTTCACAGTTTGTAAAACTTTAACGAATTTTTTATTAACAAACTCAACGATTTCAAAGCGAGCAATGGCAACACTGTACGGGAAAACAAAATGACATTTGTATCTGGAGCGAACCAGACTGTATATCCGAAATTCTAAAGGTATGCTCAATTTAAAATTATTTTGCGATATTCCTGTTGAACTGAATTTTATGGTTTAAGTGCGAAGAACATGATATTTAATAAATAAAGTCAACTCACAAAACTCTAAAAATTGCCCCTTTGGGCGTAATGTAAAATCTGAAAGCTTTCAGTTCCCCCTCCGTGAACCTTCAGCCTTTTGCTAAGTTAGGACCTCTTACTTGGTTGTCTCAACTTTCTGCGGAACTCTTTCAAAATGAATTTTTTATCCCTCAGCAAGTCATGTATTTTTATGCAAATGATTTCGCAACCATTCACAATAATATGCTTAATCAACACTTTTCCTACATGAAACTCTTTATCTTTCGTAATAATTCCTTGGTAATATTAGGCAGAGATCATAATTTAGTTCACCAATAATTGTGGATGCTGAAATATTTGGATTTGCGGAAAAAAATCTCTGGTTTAACAGCGATTTAGTGAAAATTTTAAATTCCCATTTTATCAAATATTGTTATTCCAGATACAGATCTTTCACCTTAATCATCAAATCTTCATATCAATAACGTTGCATCGAGCAATCAGGGATCAACAGAGCACAAAGGTCTCTCTTTTCCATAATTTCAGTCAAAATCGGCATATTGATATTAGTGAAATCTTTTTAGCTTGTGATATTTTTTCGTATTTTTCGATTTCTTCTTCGATGAGCTTTCTTTCTTTCTACCTCCTCACATTAAGTTAGGGGCATTTTGCTGCATTAGGTTAGAGTCATCACATTAGGTTAGAGGCATTTTACTGCCCGGCATATCTAAAATTTTTCGCCTCTTAGTACTGCCCATGGATTTAAGGAGGTAGGAAGATGTATTTATTCATATTTATATGTAATCATGTTAATCACATATTCATTAACTTACTTCAAAAGTTTCTTTATATTCAAAACCTGTCTTGCAACGATATAAATTTGAACTCGCCGCTCTCCAACGTTCATAAAATCTATCATGCATCATCAATCTACCATCATCTTGAAGTTTGGCCATCCGTGCTATGTAGTGTACTGAGGTCTGACCGTTGACAATGAAGATAAAACATACATGGCTTTTATTCCTGGTATTAGTAAACGCCTCAATTAATAAACCCTCCGAAAGCGGAATCTTAAGGTATTATGCAGAGTGGAGGGTTTTAGGCTAACAAAACTTGCCAAATAACACAACTGCCGACTTTGGAAAATATTTATAAATGACTTTTACGAAACATGGGAATTAAATTCACAGAAATTAATTAAAAATAATTTTAAGAAAACTAGATTTCCGATGACATATATGTTTATAATCGTAATCTAACCTAGAAAGATGTTGACAATAGCGGCGTTTAGCACAGACAGCTATAAACAGAAAAATTAAGAATCCAGTAAACATTCCAAGAAAATTAAGAATCCACTAACATTTTGATTTAATATAACGAACAACTGAGTTAATTATTATCTTTAATGATTCTCTTAAATTCTGAAAACTATATTACATTTAGGAATGGTTAAAAGAAATACAGAACCCCCTGTTTAAAAAAAAAACACACCCCCCCCCCCCCGCAGCAGAAGGATTCTCTTTAATTTAACAAAACCAATAGCAAACTAAAACACTGCTTGTCGAACAGAGTTAAAACAAATAGATAGAAGCTTTAGTTCTTAGGATTTAAAGACTTCGGCTTTCTTTATGAAGGTTCTTTCTTCAAATTTAAACATGATTTTCATAACGATGCACATATTATGCACCCTTGTTAATGTTTCTATAATGGGAAATGGCGGAAGCCGGCAACTTTAAAAGGGAAGCTACTGTACAATGTACCCGATTATGATAGCAACATTCAGAGAAGCAATTTTCATGAAATTGTTCCGTTCGATGGGGATTCCCGAGATTAAGTCTCCTAAACAAGAAAATTATATTAATGACTGAATATTATACATCCAAATATTAAATAATTAATTAAATTTTATTTTTAGAGCGTTCATACCTAGCAAAAGTCGCCCACTAATTTGTTATGTACAGAAATGGGGAATTGAATTATTCGGAAACACGTATGTTTAAATGTCTTATAAAATTACATTCTTTTGCTAATTAAGGTGCCTAATTAAAAACAAGCACCAGTATAACCTTTTTTCCGGAGTGGGGGAAGCCTATTTTTCCCCAGCTGATTTTCAGTTAATAAAAAAAGTAACAGTTTTTAAAAAAGGAAAATAAACAAGAAGAAAATTCAATATTTACAAGCCTGATGTACTATTCCTCGTAGATATGGTGTGATCGATAAAAAGAAATATTTTCATGTTGTATTACACACACTAATTAGGTAACAGGTAAATTTCATCACATTTCCACAACTGAACATACGAAAAACAGACAAATTCAAACTGTCAAATAAGATTATATCTTCCTTCATATAATTTTTCTCGTTCTAGGAAACGAAAGGCCCGCGGAGTTCGTAAACAGGGAGGGGGGGATCGAAAAGCGAGGGCCACCGGATACGAAAAAGAAAATTAAACGAGGGGTACTTGCGTTCCGTGCTTTGGAAGGGGGGCAAAAAAGGGAAAAACGGGGTTCCAACCAATAGGAGGCGCAACCAGCGGACCTCCCAATGCAGAAGAGGATGTGCGCACACAAGCCAAATGGGTCACCCTCAAGGTCGCTCATTCTCCGTTCCCGAGGTACCCCGCTGGGGTTAAGAAAAGGAGAAATTTTTCTTTAAATGGTTTTTACTGTCCAGCCTTACTATTTGCAGTTGCGATTCCCAAGTACCTACGGAACTGTAAAGAAAGATCAAGTTTCTAAACACAGCAAAATATTTCAAAAATTTTAAAATATAACATGAAATTAAATTTATTACGCAAACAAACACCTTTTTTTTCGTCAGCAAAAAATTTGAAAACACAAAAATTAATTAGATGCAGTCAAAAAAATAAACCCATTTTGCTATTAATGTATTTTACGCTACACTCAGCAGTGAATTTTTACTTTCATTTTATTCTAGTTATCCTCTCTTCCATAGCCCCCCCCCCAAAAAATTCTGCACATCAAAGCGCAAAATGCAATTTTCTGCCATAGTTCTCATTAGCAATTTCCAAACTTTTTCCATCGCGTAACCCCTCAGATGAAACCAATTAAAAGTTGTACCCTAGATAATACATTTTATATTATATTCGATATATAACCAATACTGACTTTAAAGCCGGTATATTTAGGATCTAAGGTTTCAGGACGCTAGTGAAACCAGACACAGTGAACAATGAGAAAACTTCGCAGTCACTGATACACAATAATGCATTTGAAAGTTATCTTAAGCCTAGTTCTTTAACGTACCCTTAAATATACTTGGAGAGTACGCCTTGAGATATGCATACCTAACTTTAGAAATAACATATCACACAGACTTTAAAGTAACGCGACATTAAACGCAGTTATGCAATAATAATGCGGAAATCCTAACGAAAGATTAGCCTCATAGATTTTGAACAACCCTATCATTTTATTCCCATTACAAATTTCATACCGCACACTCATAAAATAATATGCATCATTTTTCCTACTAAAGTACAATTCAGTGAGGTGTCTGCGTAGTATCGTTTGATCCTCTTTATATCGCACGCTCCTGAAGTGCTTCAGGTAACAGTTAAAAGGCTGCATTTTTTAAACTATTTTATACCAAAAACAAATGCTTGCTTTAGATGGCCAGTCTCATATAGTTACGTATTACATGAAAAGGTCTATATTATCATACTTAGAACTAAACAAATACAATTCCTTTAACCAGCAGAAGCTAAAGAATAAATTACTGATTACATTCTGATTTTCAGAAGAGAATTTTATGAGAAAAGATATCCTCTTTTATACAAAGCAAAAAATAGTTTTTTATTTAAAAATAATTTTATAACTCCAAACAATTATAATATCGAGGCATTTCCCACTTCGCATTATGTCACATCATTGCTACGAAAGGCATAAACTAGTGACTTTGTTGCCTCAAATTGATTTTCGCTTTTATGAAAATAGGCGAAAAACAAAAATATATTTTTATCACTTGTCTCACGGGATAACCACAGAAAAGAATGCTTTAATTAAGAAACGGCGCATAAGGCTTGCCTTCGAAAAAGAACTGCGCTATAGGGAAAACATGTAGGTCTAAATTGGCTAGCATATTTTCCATACAGTCAGCCTTTAACATCAATGAACGAATGGCATGTAAAAAAACTCGTTGAAATACATAGATAGATAGTGATTATTTATACGAGTATGTATTTATTTATCTTATCCCCACAGTTATTTTAAGTTTGTTAAACAATTCGAAGGTAATTTCTTCAACATGTTTTTTGTTTTCCATTTGGTATTTAAGATAACTGTTTGCGAAAAATAAAAGCTGTTACCAATCTACTATGTATAAATTCTCTCATTTATTTTCGCACTATAAAAATAAACACTTAAGCTATTAACAAATTTCTCAAAGCAGCATAAGTTAGTCATTTAAAAATTCAATTTACGGGACTCATGAGTCTTCTTGTGTTATTTTGTTATATTGGGATAAATGTTATTTTGTACTAGTATACGATAGAAATATGTTTCTATAAGTGGATCTAGTGCAAAATTTCTAACTCTACTGTCTGTGTACGCTATCATCTACACTCTGAATAAAACTGAATAGCTATGATTAAATTTTAAGTAATACTAGCCTCAAAAGCCTGGCTCTTTAAAATATTAAATATATTCTTGGTTTAAAAGAAATGTAGAAACAAACGGAACTTCTAAAACATTTATTCTTTAGAAGTTGAGTATTAACTCTACTTGAATATTTCGAACGTGCTTTAATTCGAATTTGGCCTTATGAGCTGGATACAGGTCAGCATTACGTTCACGTATAAACTGAAATTAAATACTTTCTTCACTTTTTTTAATATATTTAAAATATTTTTAAACTCTTTAACAACAAACTTTTTCCTCCAGATGAACATCCAAAACTATGCAGTAAAATATACTCACATCTGCTCTTCGCTCTTACACCATTTTGCCTTACATTAAAAGTTTCACAAAAATACTCCAGAAATCGATGGACCGTGATGATACCATACTGGCAGATTTTTTCCGATTATAAGACAGACTCAAAGTTTTCTTTCTTTATTTGAAGCATATTTTAGCAAGAAAAATACATAAAATCCGAATGAACTGAAACAAGGGGCCCAATATATGCACTCATTTCAAGTTTTATAGAATAAAAATTTAAAGACGAAGGAAAAAAGGGATTCAGTTCAAGTTTGGTTTATTCGATTGTGGCAAAACACATGAGGGCTATACGCTTCTAAGGGGAGGTATGCTGGCATGGGGACTTTCTAAAGGAAACTAGTTCGTATTCACATTATACATACATGGGAAAAGCATAAAAAAGACAATGCAACCCACCCATTCCCCGGAATTCGATCCAACCAGCACTGTTTAGTGACTTTACCGCTCGGCCACTGGGAAGGGGGTGGGGCTGAGATTCTGCTAAGAGGCCAATAATCAATTAAACGATTATGAGTTCTTTCCTCTAGAAAGTGGCTGTAAGAAAGATGACATGACACTTGCGCCCATAAAGGTTAGCACAAGTAGCATTTGTGCAAACCAACCCTGCGGCAACAGAAATTTTCTAACTGGCGAACCAGTTATGAACAAGTGACACTTCCCCACAGCCTGTCAGAAACAATCAATCAGCCTTGCGACTTATTGACATTATTTCTCTCAAGTAGTGT
>KK118249.1:157375-206501 GCA_000611955.2 Stegodyphus mimosarum | reverse complement strand
GGTTGTTCTGAGTGTTTCTTGCGTACTTCTTCCGAATTCTTTTTAGAACTTTCATATAAAATGAATTTTGCCCTTACTGAAACATCTAATCGCAAATCAGAGGCAATCTGAAACTACTATCGGCAGAATTCTAGAATGAAAACGCGGGAATTATTAAAAGCAAAATTGAAACTTTTATTTTAAATATATTAATGTTAAGAATATAAAATAAAAGCAGCAAAACATTATTAAGGATATCAGAACAAGTTAAAAAAATTTCACGCTCATATAACAGTCATAAAGGTGCTTTAAAATGTGCTGTATTTGGGTGCTATTTTGGCATTTTAAAGGTGCCTCACTCCTTCAGATATTTAGGATTCTTTAATGCAGTGCTCCGCAACCGGTGTGCCGCGGCTCACTG
Source organism: Stegodyphus mimosarum (assembly GCA_000611955.2). Classification (NCBI taxonomy): domain Eukaryota; kingdom Metazoa; phylum Arthropoda; class Arachnida; order Araneae; family Eresidae; genus Stegodyphus; species Stegodyphus mimosarum. The sequence continues at coordinate 206,101 of KK118249.1, read as the reverse complement.
GTGTGCCATGAGTAGGATATAGGTGTGCCGCAATCAAATGCATGTATTTGACATTTTGCAATTTTTTATCATGTATTTAATACACAAAGACAATTTTTTTCCTTAATAATGTCTATTTTAAATGTTTTTATATATTTCACTGTTGTGTGGTTGTGTGTGTTATTGTGTGTCAGCATTTGAATTTTTTCGGCACTTCCTTGATAACTCGGAACTCAAAAATATATAACTTTTTTTAAACATAAATTTAAACGAAATATATTGGTTTCAGACCATTTTAATTAAAAATAATAGCTCTAAAACTGTTTTTTTTTAAATTTGAAATAAACCAATCAAATTGAAGAATTTTTGTTTTTTAATTTAAAAAAAAATTCGATTATTATGATTGCATATAAATAAACATGTTATGGTTTTATAATTGTATATTTTTCAAATTAAAAAAAAATTATTGTAAATTTTGTGTATAAATCAATACATATATACATTAGCTTTTGGTGTGCCACGAAATTCCAGAAAGATTTTTTGTGCGTCGCAGGTGAGAAAAGGTTGCTTTAATGAATACACAATATAAACATTACGTTAAAATCTATATTTGGGCTTAAAATTTTGTACAGCAAATTAGTAACCTAAGTTCACTGTTTCAAATTGCACATTATCAAAAGTAATCAAGATGCGGTTTGGTTGGGAATACGAAGGGTTTGGTTGCGATACACTTATGGAGCAATGAACATTTCTTGCGCCGTAAGAAAATCATATTTTTGAGGATAAGTAAAATGATGTCGGAAACTGGCACTTCCATGCACACACTCTGCCGTGAAAACGACAGTGAGAAGCATATTACGATTAGAAATGCTTAACTGCAAGTTCCCAAAGGGACTGTCAAAAGTTAGACTGACACTTTAAGCCAGCTAAATTAATGCATTAAACTTTCTGCGAAATAAAACAATCGCACTAATACGACAGTGAAAATCCAGAGATTAAATACTGTACGGTATTCATATATGTTTACAAAATGCAACTTAGTAAGGAACAATTCTTATGTGAAATAACGACATAACATTACTTCTTCATCTATTCAATCAATGCTGCGAACACTGGAAACACAATGCAAAATGAAATTATGTACTAATAACCTTGCTTGAAACTGTTAGCTCAATTTATACTCACTTCAGGCAATACAAATCTAAATTACATCCACTTATATACAATTATGTACACATACCGTGTAAATGTATTAACTTCTTATCCCACTTTTCAACACCACCCTTCTCGCAAATTTCGATCCTCACCCCTAGCAGAAAATAAAATCATACGCTAGAAAATAAAGGTCAACTAGAACCAGAAGAGAAGAAAAGCAGGAAGTAAGGTCACTGGGAAACAACGCGTACTTTACTCGAGGTCGAATGGCGGATCGCGGTGTGATTAGGAAGAAATTCCACAATTTTATCTCGGGGTCGCCAAGTCCGACAGTAAACAAGCATGGAAGAAGTGCCTTATCACCGTAGTCCTCAACATAAATCTGATAATCTCTTAAGAGCATGGAAATGTTTGAAGGAAGATGCAGATGCAAGAAAAGTAAAGAAAACGGTTAAGAAATGGCGACTTTTTATCAGCATAAGAGCTTTTTCAAGCCCAACAACAACAGTGATACACTTCTGAAATGACAGATTACAGAACAGAGATCTTCTGCATGTGCGGCTCAAAATGATTGTTCTAATACAAATTTACCGATAGTACAGTTAGCTTTCAATAAATTACATCATACAGGATGCTCCATGTAAATGCAACGCAAACTCCGAGAGTAAACACGAAATTTAATAGCTTGATAATTAAACGCCGGTCGTTTCTTTAAGCACACTTTCCCTCTGATCTCTAACAAATAATCCATCCAAAATAATATAAAAATACAACCCGCTCAAAAAATATTTCTACGTAGAGATACAAACCCCCATTTTCTCTATCGAGACATCAGTCCTCTAAAATGCGAGAGCAAAACGTAACAAATTTACGAGGCAAACTGTAATAAAACTTTCAGCAAAGGTAGGAAGCGAATTACACAACACAACAATTTTTAACGTAGTGAATCTGAAAAATTTCAGAAGGAACTAATTAATAACAATAATTAAAAATTATAACAAACTTTTTTCAACGATGTTACGAAACGGATGTTAAATTCAGAAAATATTCCACTCAGTTCTATTTTCGTACAATTTTGGAAAAATGTCTATCCACAACAATTAAAAATAATAAATTATTTCCTCTCCTTCCGATTATAAATTACTGTTCGAGAACAAGTTAATTATTGTAAAGATGGCGAGGGTTTGTTACTCATTCACATATGGCAAAACATACGATTAAAGGCCAGGATACTTTCATGAATGATTTTCCAGGAAAAACTGGTTAACATTTAGCATTACGATACACATAAAGAAATCTACAAAAACATCAGTGCAGTCAATTCATGTACCATTCAGTAGAACTTCAAACCTGGATTAAATTACCAATGTTCAGCAAAATCGCGAGTGTTAAGAAAATTTTGTACTTAATCTGGCATGTATTTACGTAACACAAAGTATAAACCAAGAAACCCCACGAAACTAAACTTTTTGTCAACCAGAAACTGAACACGGGATTAAAATGTTCAGCAGCTTTAACCATAAATGAGCTGACTCATGGAGAAAACAAATTTCTCACATTCGTATCTAAAATTATCAAATCTCCCGCTTCCACACATTCAACTTTTATTCCTAAAATCGATTAAAAGTGAGGATTAAAACACAAACTATATATAAATTTATCAGAGTTTCGGAAGCCAGCAAAGCAACCGGCATTCAAATTTGCGCGCGAATTTAATCTGGCAAAATGTCTGCTTCCTACAAGACACACATAAACACACACACACACCGGGAGGGGGGAGAAACCCCATGAAGGCAGATTACGCTTTCTTAATGACCACAGGCTAATTCCTTATATATACTACACAAATTTAAACAAACGGATTTCAAAAGTTATTTTAAAAGAACTTAAAGAACTAAAATCCTGCGCTATCGCTGCAAAGATGAAAATTTTAATTTAATAGAGAATATATAAATAAGAAATTATATCCTAGGAAATGCAAAGTGAAATTTAGATAGTAAATGTGTACTATAGTGGCAATTAAAAAAATGCGAGTTGTAATTAATTAAATTGGAATCGGTAATTAAGATGATTAGTTAAGGAATTAAAAACAAGAGAATAATTGTTCATTCCATAGAGAGATCCCGATTTACCATCCAGAAAAAGAATCTTTCCATACAACGACCAACAATTCTATAGATAACCTATTTACTCCCACAATGTTCTGAAATTTTTTTAAATATTCACATGCGTTTCCTCTTCCTCAAGGAGTACGGAAAGTCAATTCTAAATTTTAAAATAGTTTCTTGTACGTAGTGATTGTTTTCATCTTACCAATTGATTTCCTCGTGGATTTTGCAGCTTTGATGAAGCAAATATTCCAGATAACGAGGATATCTAATGATCTTGGTGATTCTGAAAATCATTTATTACATGTGGGAAAACAGACTTAACAGTGACTAAGACAATGCCAAAGGTGACAATGGCGACGACTTACAAGCTGTAAAGACGATACAGGCAAGCAGCAGTTCTTGCAACACTAAATGATTTGAGGCCTAAGGAATGGTGTTGAAACAACAGTAAGAGAGGGGGAGATTCAAGATACAGGGAAGTAGAAATGAAGATAACTTATTAGATATTAAAATGCTAATATTATTACAATTCTTATTGCAAGGTAGATAATACGGATTAAAGAATAATACGGATACATTATTACAATTCTTATTGCAAGGTAGATTTCTTTTAAATAGATAATACTGTGATAGTTAGTAGTAGTAGTTTATTCATGAGAACTTTAACCCATAAATTAAATTATTTCCACTTTCGATTTTCGTAGGATAACACCATTAAAAAAGTGGGAGCAGTAAATACACAAGGAAATAAATGACTTAGGAAAAAGTAAGTGAGAATGTGTATTTTCTTCATTTTATACACAAAATTTACTCGGGCATACAAAGAATGCTTAAAAAAAGACGGATACTATATATTACTTTTAAATCGACATATATTTTGTATCGGTAAATTTTTAATGGATATGTCCCATGCCAGTTTAAGTCTCTCCAAAAAGATATCGACTCGCAATGCCTCGAATAATCGAACTCCTACTATATTGCTAATTTTATTTATGATCCTGATGAATTTTATACGTTCAGCTGATGCTTTACAACTAAACGTTACTTTTAGTTTCTACGTTTACTAAATAAACAAAGGCAAAACTAGCACGCTTCTTTTCCTTTTGGGGACTTGTGGGGGAAGAAAAGCAAAAACTCATCGAAAATTTTAGTAACATACAGAAAATAGCGAATGGGTAAACTATATTAAGTCTTTAAGAAATAAAATAGCTAGCTGTTAAAAAATCAAACCATCGACGTTCTTAGACTGGGATATTTTTAGCACTGTGAAACTATCTGATTCAGCAGACGCTCGAAGGATGCTTCTTTTTAGTGAATCAACAATACACATAGTGCTGGAAGTTCGTCCCAGCCTGAAATAACTGCAATTCTGACTTAAAAACTACTACTGAGCAACGTTTTAGATAAGTTTCACCGTTTACGTCTCTCGACAGTATATCGCTGGACATCCAAGTTCTTAAGCCACGTGACTAAAGCCCCCAAAATTTTGAGGAATTTAATACGCGCGAATTAAAAAAAAATAATAGTTCAAATATCATAGTGAATATAAATTTAATAATGTTGAACGTCATTGTGGAATACTAGCACTACACGATTACTTCCCACGCAGGCGCCTAAATAACAATATACAACTACAAAGTCCAAGATCCGAACTCGTCGGGAAATCGGCGATTCCAGATTTCAGATTTTTCCGGATATTAGATTATCAATTTAAATCTAGTAATATGGCATGTAGCAATTATAAAATTAAAAATATGAAATCATTATTTATGACATAACGAAGTATTTATGATCGAGGGTACTTAAAAAAAAACCGAAGGTTTCAGATTTTAAATTACATCCAAACGGGCGTTTTTTTAACATTTTGTGTGTTAACTCTATTTATTAAATATCATGTTCTTTGCCCTTAAACCATAAAATTCAGTTAAAGAACAATATCGCAAAATAATTTTAAAATGAGCTTATCTTTACAATTTCCGATACACAGCGTCACGCGCTGGAGATAAAAATGTTTTGTCTGTTCAACGTTGTCATTGCTCGCTTTGAAATCCTTGAGTTTGTTAATCAAGAATTCGTTAAAGTTTTACAAAATATGAAATCGATAATAAAACAAATTCCAAATTTCCAATCTGGGCTTCCAGATGCCCATATTCGCAGCTTATTTAATTTCTTTAAATATAATACAGGGCTGCAATATTTGGTGGCAACAGTTTGAAAAGTGAGCCGACATTTAATGCTTCCGACGCAAAATCGAAAAATATAGTCCTTCAGAGACAAAGCCCCTTAAAAAATAAATAAATAAACTTAATATTTATTTATTTACTTCATTTTAAACATTTCTTTGAATGTAAATCGTTTAAGTTGCTTCGTTAATTGCTCTAATACTTTGTCTTCAATTCTATAGACAGACGTAATTTGTTCAGTTACAAAGTTCCACTGTTTAAGCTCTGTAGTTGCTGTGTCGAGATTTCCGACTAGCTTGTCAATCCAAATTTTTTCGTTTTCAATAACGTCTCTCACTTTCTTCGCTATCGATAGCGATATTTTCTGGATCTAGAATCATACTACAGATTTCCCCGTTTACGATATCCGAAAGCCTTCAAATTCGCGGATATCATCTTCACCATCCTCACTATGAAATATGGTAGCTGGAGGCATATTCTCCCACTTAGCGCACGAACTATTCCGATACCCATAGGCTGAATGATGGACGTACAGTTTGGAGGAAAGAATAATACGGATACATTATCTTTCATTAAAACTTAAAGTGATATATGACGCGAACAGTTATCTACAATCGGGACAATTTTTCCGTCATCAGGTAAACCAACCGAATTCAAAGTTCCCCAAGCATCGGGTATGAAATGATTATCAAACCAATACCAAACCATACATTAATGCTTGTGTCATCCGTGCTCTTTTATTTGCATGGCATACACTCTTAGACAAAAGAAAGAAAGAAAGAAAAAACGAAAACAACCCACCGAGAAGATATAAAGCAAATTGGACACAAATTGATATGCATACAGGTTTCGACGGAAAATGCAAAATTTTACATTTTGGCTGCCAATGAATGAACGGTGGTCGCTACAGCGCATCTGATCTGCACAACTAACAGGATATTTAAGAGGAGAAGCAGACATTCTGGTAGACAGTAACTGTGATTTTAAAATTTGGTCAACCAATCTGTCGAATATGTGCACTCAGTTTTTAAGTTTATTTCTTAATGAAATATTTTGGCTTGAGCCATTAGCATTGGATCCTTCAATGGCACGTCCTCCTTGCGTCTGTCTGACCATTCCACTCATCACTTAGTCATGATTGTCAATTTTAGCATAGCGAATAATTTTTCTGTTATTCATTGCGAGTGGAGTCTCGGAATCCACAAAAAAATTCATAAAGTTCGTTTTTCTGTCATGTCATATACAGTTGACTTTCCAATGCCATACTCCTCGCATAATTTTGAGACGGATATACCTATATCCATTTTTTGCAGCAATTCCACTTTTTGTTTAATGGACATCGCAACATGCTTTCGCTCTAGAGATCCCGTTGCAGTTTCAGAATTAGAAACTCTTTTCGACATAATGGAAAATTCAAACTTTAGTTTTCATAAAATTGCTGTAACAGCCTGCGAAAAATAATAAGCTGGACCAAATCAGAAAGTTAAGAAACACCGCAATCTGCTGTATTAACTGAAATTCTTTGGAATCAGTAAAGTATAATTTTAGACTACCTTAACAGCCTCCGCTATGCATTATTGGCTATGTAGCATGAGAGTGGCGAGGAAAGACAAAATGTTCCGTTAAATTTTGCCTTGCTTCTATCGCGCACTGAGACAATTAAACCTGGACGGTATTAATTTTGTTATTTATTATACTTACGTTTAATTCTTGCACACGCAGGCTTAGCTGAGTCCAGAATAAATAAATTTCACATACACTTAAGCTTATAAATTCCCACATATACTTAAGCTTATTTGAGGGCCGGCGCTAGATATTTTGCCACCTGATGCAGTCTCTGCGAGTCCTAAATTCTGCTACCAAACGCTTTTCTAAGTTCTAAATTTTTGCCGCCCCTTAATTTTGGGTCCTAGTGCTTTCCCTAAATTCTAAAAATTTTATCATTCCGTAATTTTATCACTCTAAATTCCAAAAATCGTCTTCGCAAAATTCTGTCGCACGGTGCGGCCATACAAGCACTGGCGCCGGTTTATGTGAATAAAAAATCTGTTATTCTTAATTCAAATAGCACTAAACGTAATCTTTTAGGCCTAAGAGAATCTAACAAAATCTGTTTTTAGCATGTGGGTAGAAATTGTTGTTAAATTTTTCCTCGCTAACATTTAGCGCATTTAACTTAAATCTGTAGTCATCGCTAAGCTTAATGTCACAACATGAAAGGTTTCCATAATCTGCGCTATTCAATCACAAATATTTTTTAAAAAATATATATATATATATACATTGCAGCATGAATCATTTCTCAAAAAATGTGTTGATAAGCATTGTCATGTGTTGATAAGCATACGGTTATCAGAGCAAAATATAATAAATAATGATTCGCCAAGTTGGCGACAGGGATATAAAATATTAGTAGCTGTAAAATGAACAATGTTTCTAAATAGAATGTTTCGGTTTGAAATGTATGACAAGCGGTATGGAGCCAAATTATTGATCACACAAATTTATGCTAAAATAATTGTTTCTTCAATAACGAGGTATTTTATTTAGTGCCGAATTCAAAATGGGGATTCTCCACATGTTTTCTTATGGGGGAAAAATCAAATGCACATGTGTAAAGCATAAAAAAAAAATCTTAAAAAAATTTTATTGTTGGTGTCATTAACGTACGGATTTTAGATCATTCCGGATATTGGAAGTCCAGATCACGGACTTTGTACTGTAATAATCGAACTGCACTTCCAAAAGAATAAGTTATTTACTTTATACATTTAACAAGGTCGCCCCACGCTTTTATTACTCGTGATATAAATCTATACTATAATTTTATAAAAACCATGAGACAGTATAATATCAACTGTAGTATAATAAAATCCACATTTCTGAGGCAATAAAATACATATGTTCACCTGGCTCTAAGTTTATTTGAAGTACATGGCTACAATTAAGAATGAAAAACTTTCTGTCGTGATCTTAAACACCAAGCAAATAACAGAAATCCTACTAAACCACTAAGATTATCTGTGGTTCACAGATTAAAAATCTGATGCGTAGACCACAACTTCCTTGTACGGAATATTAAATTAAACGCATTTTGCATTTCATTTAAACTTACTGAATTGAATTAAATCAACTTCGTCGATAGCACATAAACCACAACAGAATAAATGCACTCTTTAAAATTCACTATATTTGTTTACCATAGCGACACTCTGGCGCTAGGTTCATTTAACAGCATCACACATTCATTTCATAATTCAGAATACACAAAAATTACGTATATCATCTGAAGAATTATTTAATCGTTACCACACGTTCTATTCAAATAGTATGATAAATCCAAAACGATGTATAAAAGAAATTAAACAGAAAAGTTTTTCACAGACGATTCAGTATTTCTCATTAAATTAATTCAGATCTCACTTGGCGACAAAGCAAAAATACATAAAAAATCAAAATATCTATATTAAAAATTCCGAAGTAAATATTAAACACTTTTTCCTCGAATAAATTCCATGATTTAATTCGCAATAATAAAAGGCGGCGTTATGTTTGTTGTTACGAAGCTAAGCTTCTCTAGATTGGCAATAAATCCACTATTCTAAGTTTCAAATGTAAACAAATATGGCTGCTATGGAGATTAACTAAAGGCATAAAAACCTTAACCAGAAGATAAGAACAACATGATTCAATCATTTTTAAAGCAAAGAATGCACAATTTACAAAACATGTAATAATAAAGAAACTGAGTTCACTGAGCCGAGTAACAGAGTGCGCATATATATATATATAGTGCACATCTACATGTTATGGCAGTCCTATATGCAAAATTTCAACGTTCTGAGGCTAATCGTTTTTGAGTTATGCGAGATACATGCATACATACGTACGTGAACACAGATGCTACGAAAAAAATCTCTTCAGAATCCATTTTAAATCAGTTTTATAATTTTTTTGGGGGAAAAAAGTCCTTTATTCTGTCATTACGTACAGATGTCACGCAAAAACATCGTTAAACTGCATTCGATAGCGGTCAAAATGGATATTTTCGTTGAAATATGATACCCGAAATTTTTCGCGATTACAATACTTTCTTTTTACTTCGCACAAGGAAGTAAAAAAGCAGATAAATTTATATAGAAAGTTTTTATTCAACCACATCCTCTATAATCTAAAATCAATGGAATGATCGTAAAACTTCCATTAAAAAGGAATGTACTTTATTGGATGTTTTACGGTAGAAAGAATTGTGAACTGTATCAATTTACATATTGATTACGTATTTAAACCTATAATTTCTTCCAAATAACGTTAAACCTCCAGACGATATGCTGTGGTCGGTATTCCTTCCAATATAAAACATCAGCACTGAATATTGTATCACTAAGATGACAACATCCACATAACATCATAATCATATAGAACCACGGATATTCAGTCCGAGCAGATTTAAGTGTATGGTCTCAAATTATGCAACTTGAAATGGCTTTGACGCACGATGGTTCGCATACATTTCTCCATCTTAATTTCAAAGATTTATGGTTAGCCAACAGGAAAGCATAGAATTTTTTGCAACACTATGACTGCAAAAAAATTATTATTATTGAAGTAGATGTTGCTTAATAAATCACGTTTGTCCGTGACTATTTTGATGACATTAAGGGACGAGAAAAATTTCCAGAAAATTCAGAAATTTTTATTGATGCTGCGACTTACGTTTTTTCATTAGCATCTAATTTTTCACAATTCATGTTGATTGGAGACATTTTTTGTTCATCTTCCAGTATTTCATAATAGGGTGGCACGCTTAAAACAATTTTATTTTCCGAGATGCACTTTCAAGACGTGTTCAATAAATGCAGCGTACCGAGCTGGCTAGTTTTCCTTGCTAATTAATTCATTTGCCTTAAGGCTGTGGTATTTTTCGGCAAATATATAACTTCAGTATGTTTAAAAGTGGCATTTACGTTATGCACTGCGCAGTTGCCAAATAATAATAATAATAATAATAATAATAATCCGCCAATTTGTTATCCGATTTCAAAAGCCATTCCTTAAAAATTTCTGCCGTCATACACGCCTTTGAATAACATTTATAGTCCACTGATAAATTCTTTACACCTTAAAACACCGGAAATTTATTTCTGTAAAACTACTAACAGTTACTTCCCCCTTTACCATACGAATTACCGTTTATTTTGGAGACTTCAGTTTCGAAAATTCATTCTATGTTGTTTTGATGGTGTGCGGAAAAAAGGGAAACGGAAAGAAAGCCCCCGGAAAATAAGGAAGGGAAAAAATGTCACCCGGAAAATAAGGAACGGTAAAAAAGGAACTCTAAAATCTCATCAAATAATGTCGCCAATCGGAGTTGGGGAAACCTGCCAAATTCTAATTTAACCGGCAGGGTTATAGCGGGCTCTCTTAAGGGAGGTTTTAAGGGTAAGACGTTGAGATAGCTGCAGCCGAGCAAGGTCATTTCGATAGCAAGTTTTAATATTCTTATCGCAAACTGTGACTAAATTTCATCTACAACGGTTTGTTATAATACTGCTTTTAACGCTCAGTTATGCGACAATGTTTCACCCCTGAACCACAGCTAAGACTATAACTACATCGGGTACGAGGAGAACAATCACTAATGGCCATGACCCGCTGGTCAACCCTCTATTTTTACCATCGGACAGGCCAGCAGCTCGCTTATCTTCTTTCAATTATCCTCAGAAGATTTCCCTAATCCGCAGGTATGGTTGTTACGATAAAACTTTTATCTCCCATCTTGGCGATATTTCTAAACATCCCTTATTTTTCCCATTGCAAAAGAATAGTGACTCATTTTCCGTTTCCTAATTTTCCGGTGCCTATCTTTCCGTTCCTTATTTTCCGCGTGACATTTTTTCCTACAACCTGTTTTGATAGCATTCACCGACTTGCTGATCGCAGTAAGCGATGTATTTTATATGTTTTCGTATACAAATGAGTGGGGAGGGGGATTTCGACTATCGATAACAATATCCAAATAATGACATTAACCACTATCACATCAAATGGCGCCTTCTGTGCTATTCTTTTCTTTCCCCCTCTGATTATGATGTCTGATTTCTCAAATGAAAATTATATATATCATCATGAAGTTAAGCAGTAATAATAGCTTATGTGTCCAAATTATTTACAAAAAATGTTAAATTCAACATTTTATTTCAAATCTCCCGCTCCTCTAAGGCTATTTCTGTTTCATGTAAGGAAACTTTTCTAAACGGCTAAATAGCTGTACTCCACATGACCCGCAGGAAATACGTGAACAAGATAAATTTCAGCGTGAAGGTCATGCCTTCCCCAAGCAAGGACACTGAACCCCGGACAAATTCCCCTCTTGAGGAATTCCGAATTGATGAGCTAAAAGAAAACCAACCAACTTTACCCCGGTTTCCCTGTCAAATATTCCATGGAGTTCCTACCTCCACGAAATATTCAAAGGGTCAGGACTTCGCAAAATGGAGGGTCATTCAGTGGTCCAGAGAGAAATTTGACGCCCCCATAGTTCGCGTCAAGGTTGCAAACCACGTGCCCTCTGTTTCACATTAGAATTCGGGAATAATATAATTTATCAGGAAGCAAAATTACCCAACAGCTGAAATATTAAATTTTGGAACATCTTTCGTTTACACTGAGGTTTTTACATTATTATTTTCCAGTTTAATAAAAAAAATATTGCTGTGAATTTTGTTTAAACAATTTTAGTGAAATTATACATAAAATGTAGTTATGTCATGTAAATGTAATTGTAAAATCTCATGTATAATATACCCCGTTACACTGGAGAAGAAGACTGCTATTTTATTTCACAACATGTGTATAATGTACCATGAAAAGCAGGGTTACAGGAGTAAGTCCATTAATATTGAAGTAAATGGCTACCTCATGAGATAGCGCTAGGGTGGCGATGGTTTTGGCTATTAATTTTTGTCTCCAGATTTTACGAGGTACAGCCAAAAGTCACCAAATTTGAAGACATTTTGGTCCGATCCCTGTGCAACTGTGTTCGGCCCTATGTAACTGTTACTGAGCAATTTCGGGAAATCGAAGGTACTGGAAATTTCTCAGAAGTCGTGTGGGGGGGGGGAAGTATAGGAAATCAAAGAGAGCATCAGTTTTAGTTTAGCTCAGAGTACTGAGAGTATTTATTATGAGATCACTATGCAAGCTAACGCATGTGAATGCTGGTTTTTTTAATTGCATTGTGTTCAACGTACTATGAAATAGTAATTACTGATTGTGTCCAGTTATACTGAGAAGAGATGTAAGAGTACTTATGTGTGAAAACTTCCAGAACTGTAAAGTGTGTTCGGAAAAATAAATTCCATCAATCCATCATCGGTTCTGTGTGCGTTCAATGGATTACAAACCCGTACGCAAGTAATAATATTATTTCTTTAATATATGAAATTGCACAACATTCACGCATAGTTGTCATTATTATGACACAAATTCGATAAGTAAGGATTTGGCCCCCAAAGTTTACCCTTCAATAATTACATACGTTATAAATTTAATGTTATTTAAATATCTTCTTTCTTTCGTTCAAATGTTAGATAAACACGCTAGTTGGCAAGCGAATTTAAAAGGCTAAAATTTCAGTCCGTAATATTACCTAAAAGTTAAGATTGAAATAACTAATGATAGCAGGTTCGAATTTGGATTTAGTGGCATCTGAAGAAAAATGAAATATCAAATTATTACGAAGTCTGCACTATTTTTATGTACATAAGCGTTTAATGTCATACTTGTAACATTTCAAAAAAAAAAACTTTAAAATTTATCGTTTGAAACACATTTCTGTTAAAAAAAATTATGACATTTAAACTAAGAGCAGGTAAACTTTCTAATTCTACACGGTGTGAACAAAAAATGTCAACAAAGAATAAATATCATGATCTCGAAACCTAATTATGGGTGAGCTCGAGTTATAGTAAACAGCGAAACAAACTGATGGAGAATCAGCTAAACAAACGTTTATATTAAAAAAAAGGGGGGGAGAAGGATTAAAAAAAAAAAGGAAGCAAGAAAGTTTTCAGATTTTAATGGTTGCCCAAAGGGATCTGTTAAGGTATTTACCCTCTCGCTGGGCTGGCAGTCAACCATTCTGCTCTTAAACTTACTCCTACTGTCACATATTTTTTTGTCCTTTTAGGTTTATTATTAAGCATCATTTTCTAACAATTACGCCATATACAAATCAAAAGCAAAATTACAAATGGCTTTACATAACTTTTTTTGGCCTTTTTATTTTTATCGTTTTGTGGGATTACTTTATTTATTAAATACCATGCTCTAGGCGCTATAAAATTCGATTCAACAGCAAAACCACAAAATATTTAAAAACAACATATCTTTTAAATTTCAGATAGATAGTCTCACGAGCTCAAGATAAAAATGTTTTACTCCATACAGTGTTGCCACTGCTCGCTTTGATCGTTGCGTTTCTTAATTAAAAATTCGTTTAAATTTTACAAAACATGAAATAGGCAATAAAACTAATTCGAAATTCAAAATCTGTTAGCTGTACGCACCCGTTGTTTTTTTCATACGTACATTCATGCAGATTCTTCATTATTTAATTTATTTAAATATAAAACAGAGTGATAATGTGTCGTGGTAACAATTTCAAAAGCGATATACAGTTTTTTGAAATTCAACGAAAAATGCAGTATGGAGAGTAATATCCGAATTTTAAAAGATATATAATGGTTTTAATCAGTCCTGCTAATGACATTTTACAAAACCATTTAATATTTCTAATTAGCCATCTCGTGATTTAAATGCACTTTTATTTAGCTCAATCATTAAAAAGTAGAAAAAGTAATTTTAAAAACTGCGTTTGTACTTTCCAGTCACTTGGTTTGCTACTCAGTAACAAATTAAATCTAAAAGTTAAATATATTACGCTTCACTGAATTACAAGACGCTGAGTGCGTGGAAGTAATAAGTGTTCTATTTGAGAGAACGGCAACACAGTGCCTTCAAAAAGCCGAATTTGCGGTTTAAAACTGCAAGATAAATACATTACACTTTGCCGTATGGTCTAGCCTGATGGAGATAAAAATTTATTATGTTAAGTATTGCCGCTTTTCGCTTTTAAATCGCTTTGTTAAATAAAAATTCATTCAATTTGTAGAAAATATGAAATGTATTTAAAAACAATTTCGAAATGCAAAATTCGGGCTTCGAGATGCCCACATTCGCATATTAAAAATTCGGCAGTTTTAGATGCAGTGTTTTCCCACAATGCGAAGAATATACAAACAAATTCATTATTATTATTATTATTATTTAAATACACCGCGATAACATTTGGTGCATCAATTATCCGAATCACCTTTCAGAAGAATAGCACCTCTTGAGAGAACGACACGAGGGGGGGGGGAAAGAGGAATACTAGAAATGTAAAGACAAAAATCGTCTTCCAATGACCCATTAACAAAAGTTTCATATAAAAAAAAATGTGGTTTGTACCCATGGTATGAGTCAGTTATGTCATCCGCCTGCACCGGAAGGGCGTTTTTATGTCCGCGCGTAAAATAAACATAACTCCTACGCGTAATTCTCAGAACTGAACGTAAGACATTAAACAACATTCTCACCGTCATCATTCCGAACTGCTTGGTTTAATAATTACAGAACAAGCTTGCTAACTAGTTTACAAAAAGCATCAATCAATTAACATATTATTTCTGATAAAAATTTCCGTAAATAATCTAAAATACACTTCCGTCTAAATTAAATAAAAACTGACACATTTGTAAGTTTTTATGCCAGGATATCGATTCGAACTTTTCTCGCGTCCCAACTATTGCATGATAAGTTTTTTAATCAAAATTCATTACGTTTTTACAAAATGTGAAAGAAATAATAAAACAAATTCGAAATTCAAAATTTGATGGCTTTACGTACCGTTATTTTTTCACAATGCGAATGACATACATACAGTGCATTGTATGGAGATTTTTAATTATTAAAATTCTTCGTTTTCGTCATAATTTAAATTCTTTAGAAATAATATGTGGCGATAATATTTGGTGGCAACAATTTGGAAAGTGATACGTCGTTTATAGTGAACCAACGCAAAATCCCATTTCTACACTAACAGCCTTTTCAGAGCTACAAATATCTAAACATTTTTATGAGAATTGGAATTCTGAAAATATTTTTATATATTTAAAGCTGTTTCATATGTTGTCAACTGAAGAGAATTTTTCTAACAAACGGAAAGATCAAGATTTATATATATATATTGGGGGGCATACATAAAATCACAGCTTTTAAAAAAATGTAATTATACTGTAACTACAGACTGGTCTTTGAAAAGGTAATCCGTTATTAGTTACAGTTAAAATAAGTCATGAATCTAAAGATGGAGAAACTCAATAACATCTGCCCACATTTCCGTAGCAACTGTTTACAATTATTTAAAGGTTATGATCTGCAAATAGCGTAATAAGTTCATTAAAGAAATTATAAAAAGAAAAAATTCACATGGTCAGCACGTGAGTTTCAACCAATTCGGTATTTTACACAGAAACGGGCTTTAATTAAGGGTTATTACTTCCGGCTGATCATTTGTAAATTCCCCTCCTCCCGCAATGTCAGGCAATAGTAGCAAGTGAATTTTTAAACCAGAATTATTATTTTTTTAATGGCGGGGACTAGCCATTTTTAGGCTTTGGCCATTACTAATGGCAGAAGAGTTGGTCATTTTATTATAGAGGCACCTAATAGGCGGCCAGTGTTACCTCCTGTATAAAGGGACAGATAATTTACATCCACGCCTTTTCCGGGATTCGAAAGCGGGCCTTCGGTACGGCAGTCAGTCACTAACCACATTAACGTCTGGGCGACGATCATTTTTAAATAAAATAAAACCCGTAGTTCCAATAAACAGAAAAGTCTATAATGCGACATTTTGGGTTATATTTCATTAGATACAATTGGCCAAGTGTAAAGACTTTTTTCTTAATTTATAATAACATAATCAAATATTTGTCTGTTTATTACCTCCCACGAACCAATATATACGCACATAAACAGGGGAGGCATGTTTTCGGTCCAAAAAATCGATAATGAATTTTCAGTGAATAAGCACGAATTAGGGTCCTCACAACACATTTTTACTATGTTTAGAATGATGTCTGTCTGTCTGTCTGCGTGTTGACGAAATATGTGTGCGGATAGTATTTCCATTTCTTGTATGTATGTGATTATATTTTCATCCATGATAACGCTCATGCGAAACTTCCAAAAATTTCCATTCTTCCTTTTTAAGCTTTCTGCATTCATATAAAGAGTGGAATAATTTTGGGTAAAATTAAACAACCGGAAGTGGTACTTTACTAATAGACTAATAAACTTAATAATGCAAGATTAATTCACGCAATAAAAGGCTTACAATCAAGCCCCTTCCCCAAACAAACACGGGGAAGAATATATTAGTTTTGAGTAAGACAATCTTGCAATTTTGAAAATGTTCTATTTTAGAGAGAGAGAGAGAGATGGCGTAAATGCGAAACTGATCAATTAGTTTGATGTATACAAATCTTCCATAAAAAGATAATTAAATATATTGTTACGTGCGTACGAGTTCGTAATGGATTAAATGGACACAGAACCGATGACAGCTCGATAAAATTTTCCGAAAAGAAACAAACACTCTACAGTTCTGGAACTTTCCACAAAAGTACTCGTACAGCTCTTCTCAGTATGGCACAGCACGATCAGTAGTTATCACTTCAGAACGCAATGCAAAGCGAAACTGAAGTCCCAAGCCGTACCGATATCTCTCAATACTCCAAAGACATCTTTCAACTAAAGAACTGAGAACTTATGCTCTCTCCTGTCTTACATACTTTTCCTCCAGCCGCCGAGAAATCTCTAGTATCTTCCATTTCTCGGAATTAGTGAAAAGGCATTATTTTAGAAGGGACATTTTAGAAGAAAAATGTCGAATCAAAGGATTCAGAGACTTAACAACATTTTTTTTTTTTAAATTATTGCCCTATTTCTATAATACTCTATCAATGGGTTTAAAATTTCATTTCAAAACGTTCACCGACTTCCGACTACAGATATTATATACGACCATCTGTTCAGGTACAGACTGAAAGTGAATAATCTTATCTAATTCAAGCATATTATCAGATCTTACACATCAGATCGCAAGCAGTTACGCGAGGGGGGAGCGGTTGAAATGAATCATAGGTCTAAAAAATTTCTTTACAATGAACTTCTGTATCTCTTGTTTACAAGGATCATTGATTCGTCACAATTCTTTGGAAAATACACTTGGATAGTCAGTGTTTTTCAAGCTTTTGCTTTCACGACTACACAAACCTCGTATTTTATCAACAAATTACTAACACCTACTCAAAAGGTAAACATATTCGTTACACATAAACACAGTTCATAACACTGAGGTAAACTATAAATACATCCCGATTCAAAAGATACTGTGAACAGATTTACAGTGAACGTTTAAAAATTCATCTGCACGTCTTCATTTTGACACCTTGAATTTTCCGAGCAGCCGAACTGAGAAATTTAATGAATTCATCCATTTCCAAATCAGCGCTAATTCCATAACCTCACTTACATCCATCCCTATTCAAATGAATCGAAATTTTTTTAAATGCTTCCTAAAATCAAAATTCTTTTCCAGAAAATCAAAAATATTCTAAATCCGTTTTATTAGAATTTTATATAGAACAGCATTATAAGTACTACTAGCGGGGGAAAAAAAGGAATTTAAATAGTTGAAATATTTTCTCTATAACATGCATTTTCGTTGAGTGGGACACTAATTCGATTAAAATATGCGTATAGGACGCATATATAAGTAGGGGGAGGGAAACGTAGTACACAATACAGAGTCGGTGGAAGGCGGGGATTTTTCGTATCTCTCTCATAAATATTCTCTAAAACGGTGGGAGGTGGAGCATAGTAACAGCTTACCATGCAACGAAAATCCCCCAAATGAAAAGATTCGGGGTTCAAAGCCAGGGCTAAAGAAAGAGAACCCTGTTCAAAACCACAATCACAGATCGATTAAACACAGAAACATAACCAACACTACAATTGAAACCTGCATGAAGAGAATATTCTGTAATTCTTCACATGCACATTTTTCTAATAATAAAAGATTAATCAATCGAAGTTTGATAACCTAAACCCGAAAGAAACAAAAATAAATTTTGAGAAATCTAAAAATTAGAGAAAACTAGAATTTCGCCTATCTGCGTCTAGAAACTACTAAATGAAAGCGGTTTCGATACACATACACAAAACACACAAACGAAAAAAAAAAAAAATGAGAGAGATGAAAAGCGAAAAGAAAACAGAAATAAGGAATGTAATAAATTAGACTTAGCTGAAATTTTATCCATATATTTTCATTACAAAAACGTTATTACAATAACTCACAGCCTCACAAAATCGTGTTTCTGATGAAGAATTAAACGGCATATTTGTATTCGAAAACAGTAATGAAAACAAATCATCCTCCACCCACCACCACACAAAAATTAATGCACAACGAAAATTTGTCTACAGAAACATTTTTAAAAATGTTTCGTTACGACTATTTAAAGCAACTACAATTAATGTCCTAAAACATGCAATAAAAATGTAAAACATGGAACTGCTCAGTTTCGTTTCATTGTAATAATAAAAAAGACAGGCAACGTTTCTTTAATAAAAAAAAATATCCTTTATAAAACTCGAAAAATAAGGTATCTCGCATTTAAGATTCGAAGAAGGAGACTTACAGCATGTACAAGGATAATATTTGGCTTTAGTCAATCGAAAAATAAATGTTCTTAAGAAGGGGAAAATCTAAGAAACATTCATTAGTAGGGCTACTTAACATTTTAAATATAAAGAAATCCGATTAGCCTAGAAAAATTAATTAGAAATTCAAAAACTTGTCACAAAATGACTTTAACGAAAATTACCGTAAGATTAGTTTATTTTAAGGCAAATTTACCTAGGATATATCACACATTGTTCCATACACATCATTAAGAAAAACTGCTTCTAATCTTAAACTTTCAGTTTATTTTAAATGTATGCAATATTTGGATAAATTATAATGCTGCAAATATATTAGTTCCACTATTTTAATTTTCAGTTTAAGTAATTTAGAATTTCTTCCATTTTTGAATGGTTGATTTATTTAAAACGAAGCACCCACGAAAAGGAAACCTTTGCGGAGAATTTTTTGGAAAAGTGGCTCGTATTCACGTCGCACATACAGAAAACAACAAAGACGCACAAGCAACTAGTCCGTCTACCCTGAAGAATTCCTTTCACATCAACTTTATTGTTGTAATTTTACTATTTAAAAAGAACAGGGAATACGGTTTAATAAAAATATAAACTTTTTAAATATAAAGTACAAACATTCACACATTTTACTATGCAAAGATATATTCACGAATTTGTGCGAGTATATATAATGCATACAAATTGGCAGCGACCAATGAAAGATATGTGTGCATTCAGCGCTATGGTAAAATGAAATTCGTGAATAATAAATTCGGATTTCACACACATCTGTAAGATATTTCCTTCTTCACAATGGGTCTATGACGGAAAATTAACAAAAGGTGTTTCAACTCTATTTTAGTTAAAAAAATAGGAGGAATTCTTACTTAGAAGAATTGATTTGTCGAAATGTTGTTCCATTCTAGGATACATATTTAGAAATAAAAACAGGTGAATATTTATTTTGTCCTGCTGTAAATCTGACATCAGGCATTTCAGAAACCAATAACAGTAAATGGAAACTTAAACTCATTAATCAGATGTGGCTGTCGTAATTAGCGGTGGACAACATAATTAACTAACATTACTTATTCTATACAGAAGGATAATTAAGCTCCTTTCTATTATTCTGCAATTTTATTTATGATAATAAACAATTATAAGAGCCTACCAAATTTTAGAATAAATATATGGCCGGGGGGGAGAAAGGTTCTATTTTCATATAAATAAGGTAACATTACCGAAAAGAAAATTTCTCGGGAAGAGAAAGAAACCTCGTTTTTAAATAAAAAAACTACAGTTATCAAATTTAAGAGGATTCTTTCAGAAGTCGAAACTCATTTAACTTTTTCATAACAACCAACTTCTGCTACATCACGAATTTATGACAGGTTAACACTAAATTAAAGTACCATAAGTATGCAGAACCAATTTAGCGTTTTATTCCGGGTATTCATTCAAAAACCATTTGCAGTACTCAGTTAACAACTCAATTTCTGGCAACATTAATATTTCACTCTTTAAAAGTAACTGCGTTAAACAGCTCAGTCATCTGTTAAAAAGACGATCTTATTAAAGTTTTAAATCAAACGGACCTACTTAGTAAACTTTTAAAATAAATTAAGAAAATAGAATCTGACTTTCCAGAACCGATTATAAATATGAATAAAATAAAACTATAAAATCCCCCCAAAAAAATCTGAAACAAAATTTTAATGATAAATTAGATACCTTAGAAGATAAACATGAGGCTCAAATTCAAAATAAATATATCGAGATCGTGGCACGTGCGCTGACATTTCAAGCTTTGATGAAACCTGATTTTTGCATTCATTCGAATAACGAAACAATACCTTATTTACTCGCGAATTTTTCTCCCTAGCTTTCTAGCGCCAGGTTCTGAAAATTTTGAAAATAATTTTTCCTTTTCTCAAAGGTTCAGAAAACGATCTTCCAGAAATTTTACAATGGATTCGCCGACGTAGTGAATTTTGTCGTCTTACTAATAAACACAAACTATCTCCTCTACTTGTTGATTCTGTGTCAGCCTAATACAAGAGCCAACCAATCACAAAGAAGTAAACACCGCCCAGACGGAGAAGTTGTTAGTGACTCTTGACTGCCATATCGACGGCTTGGGTTCGCATCTCGGAGAGAGCATGAATTTAAATTGTCTGTTCCCTTCATAGGAGGCAACGGTGGCCCACCTATTAGGTGCCTCCATAATGAAGTGGCCACTGCTTACGGTCTTAACGCCTATAACAGCTATTGCCCGCAGTGGAACTATTCTATTTTTAAATAAAAAAATAAATTTTAAATAAAAATAATATAAATAATATAATAAATAAATAATAATATAAATATAAAAATAATATAAATAAAATTTTTTAAATAAAAATAACAATAAATAAATTTAATAAAAATAAATAAATAAAACCCGACGAACTGACATTCAATCTACGATTTTGCTCAGCCAGATGCAAGTTCACCTTCCCTAATTATTTGTGCATGATTTGAAGCCTAAGTGCAGAGAGAACAAAAAGAACGGACAAGATTGAAGCTACAGGTTAACAGGATGAAAAACATCTTATTCGATATTGTAATGCTAATATTACAAAATATTCTTACTAGAATGGAAGTTTCTTTTAAAATACTACTGTGATTCCTTTAGTTTACTCACGTTTACTTAAATTTAATTCTTAATCAAAATTCGGTAAATTAATTTCCCCCTATTTTCGTACAATAAACTCACCAAAAAAAAGGGGGCAGGATTACGGTTACACTTACCTTCAAAATCATGCACTAATTTTTTAATTTCCTTCAAAAGGATCAGATTTTTATTTCTAGTTAACTAGTTCTAAATTAAAATTAAATTCTAAATTCACGTCAGCAAATTAAACGTTCGGCTATTTTTGAGGGAAGAGGCAACCTTAACCCCAGTGCTCAAAATTGTTTTACTTCTGCATACAATTCAACATTAATATTCAAGTATATTATTTCATGATAATATACACGGTTAAGTATCATATTCAATATAAAAGTAATAGAAATACATCCATTTCTCAAGCCAAGTAAGTTTCATCAAACATTTACGTGCTGGCCTCAGTTATAAAACTTGTATTCAATTATTAATGGTTAAAGCAATAATACACTTATTCGAAGAAGGAAAAAAAATCTCCACATAATTCTTTTTCTGGCACATTTCCCTTTGGCAAACGGTCATAACTACTGCACACATAACCCTTTCACTACTGAATTTAGTTATAATCTATATTAATAAATCTTATCGATAAAATATCATTAAGGTAGTAACTATTGCGAATTTCAAATTTGACTATTTTTAACTTCGATAACGTCCATGAAGTTCAAAGGAAATCAGAAACGGCCAAAAGCAAGCATCTAATAAATAGAAATATAATATTTTTACGCTGACATGACCTTTAAAATTGAGTTTTAAAAAAGCAATTTAAATAAATACGCAAACACAAATATAATCATTTGTAGTTTTTACTATTGAAAAATTGAATATAAAGTTAATGGATCTCTATGAACTGAAACATGTTACAAAAAAAATTGTATTAGATACATTAGAACCTAGATTATCAGAACAATGGATAACGGAGGCTAAAAAATGAGGTTCGGCCGGGGTTTGAAACCCAGAAAAAGTACTCTGCTCACACAACAATAATGTCTCTGAAGGATAGTTGTTAGTTATCTACCGACAACTGATCCGAAAGACTTTTTAACATACGTTCTACGATTACGTTCTTCCATAATGGTCTAATAGGGAAGCAAAAATTAAGAATTGCTAAGCTATCTGAGACGTGTGCGAATACTTTCTTCAAAACTACAAATGTTACAATGAATCTAAATACGGTATTACATGGATGAAAGAGCACATTAGTAAACACTTTTTTTTTTTTGACAAAGGGTACATTTCTTCCGTCTGTTTTACCCAAATTAATTCAATCTTAATCTTGCTTTAACCTGCTTGAAAATGTCGATGAATACTGTGAAAAACACCTTATAGACAGTAAAAGTGTAGTATGAAAAATTTTACAGCATTCTCATATCTAATATGTTCTTCCTTTACCTTTTCCCCGGACGGCGAAGGGTATGGGTCTATACGAACATCCAACCATTATAATGCTTCCATTCAAAAACTACATTGCTTTACATCCATCTC
This sequence comes from Stegodyphus mimosarum, assembly GCA_000611955.2. Taxonomy (NCBI): domain Eukaryota; kingdom Metazoa; phylum Arthropoda; class Arachnida; order Araneae; family Eresidae; genus Stegodyphus; species Stegodyphus mimosarum. The sequence goes on along the minus strand of KK118249.1, from coordinate 182,675 downwards.
TCATTAAAACTCTGAGTTATTTTCCGTAGGTTTGAGGATTCCGTAGATATCCTCCCCAAAACAGTTTTTTTTTTTTTTTAAATAATAATAATAACAGCTAAACGTTTAAAATAGTTGGCGATTTCAATTAATGAAAAGTCAAAATTTACCGACTGTATTTAAAACAGAAAGAGATGAAACAGTTTCATTATAGAAGATATTGCAATTTTCTTTTAATTTTGCTCAAAAATATCATTCTATGCATAAAAATAAATTCCCGTTTACTAAAAAAAGTAATTACACGTTGCCCATGAATAAATGGTTCCCTTCGACATATTTTTAATTCTGAAGGCCAATAATCCGAAAATATCCTGGTCCCGCCACTGGCAAAGTACGTAAATTTTCCCATCTAAAGAATACATCAATGCCATTAATAAAGAATTAAAAATTAATAAAGCAGAATTAAAAAAAAAAAAAAAAAACGAACGTGGAAACCGATTCCGAGCAGAGGAATTCTTCATTCTCCGCCGATGAAGTATGACGCAATGGAAGTTCACACGGCCCGAATATGTGGGAGAAGGGGTAGGCAGAGAGAGGTGTCTGGAAGAGTAGAATCGGTTAAAAGGCACACCTATTATCCTTTAACTTCAAAATTAGAAAATAACGCTAATCATGCCATTCAATTTTGAAAAAAGACGCTCACTGCACACACCACGGAGAATCTTCCAACGTAGACTATAATAACAACTGATACCAAAGCGATCAATTCCACATTCCTTAATACTTAAAAATCAAGTTAAACTTCCATTTCTACGAGACGACATACGACCGCGTTCGTTCACACTTCGCGTCGTTTCTCGATTTCTTTATGAAGATTACGCGAACTGTCTGATGGAAGACTAGACAATTTTACTACTATTGAACGTATTCCGTAGCCACCTCAGCAGACAGGAACTGTCTGAAATTTAAAGGACAACCTCTACATGGTTAAACCTGAGAGGAAGAAAACAATTATGCAATAAAAACAGGTTGTGGAATTGCTCAAAGCTACATAATACTTGTAATACATTTACGAGAAAATCCTTAGATAATTATAACGCGTTTATGATAATAGTAATTTTTTTTTAATATAAAATGCATGATAAATTATCCTTACAAACACTTACAACTATCAAAAATCGACCTGAAATTAAAACCACGCTATTTTTACTTCCTTGTACGAAGTATTATAATCGCGAAAAATTTCGAATACTGAATTTCAACGGAACATCCATTTTGACAGTTTCTGAAACCTTTATGACTATTTTTTGCGTGACATCTATACGTACGACCAGAACAAGTCCCTTTCTTCCAAAACGGGTTTTAAAATAGATTTTTTCGTAATATCTATACATAGGTACGTATATATGTATGTCGCATTGCTCAAAAACGATTAGCCGTGAAACGCTCAAATTCCGTAAATGTGATTCTTACAACATCTAGTTATGCACCCACTACTTTTACAGCAATCTGCAATATAAAAAATATATATACTTTTTGGTACTGGCTGTAATATCTAGTTGCGCACCTACTGGTTTTACTGCAATCGGCAGTATCAAAAGTATATATACTGAAGTTTATAAACTCACCCACCCCATATCCGACTTAAAACTCTTTACTCGGGCTTTATTTTCGCAATCGTTGGTCGTAGTCATATACTTCTAATCACAGAAGTGTTTTAAATGACAAAATCTTTCTGTTCTGGCAATCGAAATCTAAAAAAATTAATTTTCGACAAATAGCGAAATCTAACTTTTAATGCGGTCTCCCGGTTCCTATGGCAAAATTTTATACTCGTTACCGAGTCGGGGAGGGGGGCTTTACAAGAAGCTTTTAACAGACCGTGTAAAGATACGATGTGTAGTCTACATCAGATATTTTAGTATTAAATATTCTCAACGTTTTAATTAAATTGACCGCGTATTAATATATTGTATATTAATTATTTAATATTACATACACAAGCAATTTAATTAAAACATTTATGCTCACAAATGCAAGACCGAAGATAACGTTAAGATAATGAAAATTTATGATCTTAAAAATGTACACTGCGCCAAAAAAAAAAAAAAAAAAAAAAAAAAAAAAAAATCAAAAAAAAAAAAAAAAAGAAAAAAAGAAAGAAAGAAAGAAAGACAGTTTTTTTCCGTCAGCACAAGCTCAATTGATGATATTTGCTGATGTTACAAATCCAAGTGTTTTCTCTTTGAATACCCAAATTCCTTGAAGTATTCTAAAAGTATGTTTAAAAGCCTCCAACTTTTCGAAACATCTTAGTATTTCTAACAGCCAAATTGCCCTTCAAATTTTTGCTTACTTTTCTCCCTAATTTTCTTCTTTTTTTCTACACTTATTTTCAGTGCTCAGACAAGAAAATTAAGATTTTTCGATTGTTACACTTTCATAAATTTTTCATTCTTGTCAAATTTTTTAAAATATCAATTACATCAGTTGTGCTTCAGCTGAAGGCAGCTTTTCATTTTCTAAGCATTTTAACTATAAATAAAGTTTAAAGCAAAGTCCAAAGAATAACTATTTCAATTAAAAGATTTTTTGCTAAATGACAAAGAAATAAAACAGTTCATAAACCATCAAACGGAAGTTCCCAGTTTTAGACAATTCGATCTAAATGAAGTTAAAGTAAACTAGCAGACGATAGCACGGCAAATATAAAATTTTACTATTACAAATATTTTTTTAAAAAGGAAAACAGAAATTAAAAAAAAATTTTTTTTATCTGAACAAAATCATCTATAATTTGAAAAACAGTAGCTTTTCTTATAGTATTAATAAATATTTATTACGCATCATCGAGGGGAAAAATTCCATATAATTAATTCTCCGTAAAAATTTATTTGAAATTTAAGGTTAAAAATAGCTGTGGCATTTCACTGTAACAAAATCCATAAATCACATTTGGCATTATAATCACTCAAAAGAGATGCCAAATTTCAAAACGCTCTAATATGTTAATTCATGTATATCTTAGAAAATTTTGAATAAAAAAACTCTTAATTTTTTGCAGGTGTGCCTAGAAATGATTTAAGATGATGTGAAAAATTTCATAGGTTATAATTCAAAATTTTTTTCGAAAAATATATAAAAATTATTTAAAAATACAAATTTTAAAAATAAATCATAAAAAATGGGTGAAATTTATTTGGAATGAACCTAATTTTCTAATTCTAAAATAAGGAATCAAGTAAGTTTAATAAAAAAAGAGATATTAATAAATATACACCAAATGCAATTAACATTGAGGAGCTAAAATTTTGAGAGCTAATATTTTAAAACCTACTCGTGAGACTTTTGCAAAACTTGGGAGTTTGGCATAAATTTAACTCGTAGAATTGAAATATGTAAAAAAATAGGCATGTTATTCCAAAAAAAGTCCGATTTTGTGTCAAAATACCTATGTTAGAATAATGCTATATATATGTATATATATATATATATCTAATATATATCCTAAGTCGCGCTTTCGAGTCATGAAAAACGCAAGTTGAATTTCGTCAATCGGCCCAGTAGAACGCGAGAAATAGAAGTGTCCTCTTTTTTTTTTTTTTCCCCCCTACTCGCAGTGTACATACACTGTTTCTAGAGAAAATATTAAAACGAAATTTTCCTCTCCCCCCGATAAAAAGAACGAGTTTCATGCACGAAATCTTTTAAATCCACATTTTTTAGATCAATTACTTCAGTTTTGCTACGATTAAAAGGCATAACTATCAGGCAACTGAATTTTTAATTTATTTTCCACTGAAAAAAGTATAATGTCGGTAGTTACAGGGCAAAATGCTTCAATTACATACTTTACACTACGTTCTGATTTTTAACTCTACTGTGATTCAGTTATGTGTAAATCATGATCTAAAAAGAAGCCACTCATAATTTTGGATGTACAAAATTCCGACCAGGGCTTTTTTCACAGTACGATATAAAACTTCAAACATCAAACAAGTTACGAAAGCCTAGAACACTGCCTCATACTTAGCCCGGACGTTAATCGGAAAATCTCGATAACTGGAACTATACCGCATAATCTAAATACGATATTTTCAGTGAGTGTTGTTTTTGTTTATTTACTTCAACCTATTAGCTACTGACTTCAAATAATTCAAAACCTGTGAATCACATTCGACGCACAGGACTCCGAAAGTTAAGGCCGCTGTGAATCATCGACGATGCAGATGGCAGTAAAGATGTTATTAAATGAAAAACCATTTTTAAAATCATTAACTTAAAAAGCAAAACCCACTTCACCTTCCTCTATAATGATTAATTTTTTTCGCAGATTGATTATTTTTTTAATTAAACACACAATGTTGTTTTGATTATTGCTATTTTAAACATCGGGGTTGGTTGCGTGGGCATTTTCGTTGTTTTTTTCCATGTGTCACGTGCATACGGGGCAGTTTCCCTCAGAATGATATCCATGAAAGCATACCTCCCCTTCGCTATCCCTCGTGTGCTTTCCCGTAATCAACTAAACCAAAGCATTAATGCCGTTTCCCGCAGTACGACTGAGAATTTTTAGATGATATTAATAAACTGTGTTCTTTCATGACGCTTTTAAAACATGTAAAAAGCATCTAATAAAACTTTTAAATAATTCATTTTTGCCTGGCCGTAACAAAATTTAATATATACTTCAAATAGGAAATTTTCACAATATCTGAATGATAAAAATAATCAATGCTTTGTTATTTAAAGACAAAAAATTAATTTTCTTGAAACCATTCTTTTCTCGTTTGGAAATTCAAATTCTTAGCGAGGAGGGGGGAACGGGGGTTAAGCTGCAGAGCTCATATTTTGTTAATTATTGTTTGTCTCCTAACCAAGCTTATTTCGGCCTACTTAGAAAGGGAATGGAAAATGTTAACATCTACATTAAATTGTTGTGGAATCAAAGTTCCATCGTAGCATTCAGATTAAGAAGCATTATAATGGAACAAAGATAAAAATTTACAAATCAATGCATACATCACTTCACGTTCAAAATAAATTTTGCACAGTATCAGAGGGGAGAATATCCGATCGCACGCATGATCTACAACTATCGCATGCAGATTAACTAACGGCATAAAACCCTTAAACGGAACATAAGAACAATATAATTCAACGAAAATCGCTGAAATAACCTTGTATTTGGCGTACATTTACTAAAACACTCAACTGATTTCGAGGGCAGCTACAGGTCCCTCATCAGGAGAACAAAATATCTAGAAAGTTAAATACAAGGTTGTTTCAGCGATTTTGATTGTCACTTTGACGTGTTTCTCTTCTATTCTAATAATTCAACAAGTTTTAAAGAGGAAAATGCAATATTTAGCCACAAATAAGAATAAAAATACTAAGCTCGCTGAGCCGGGTAACGAGGCGGAAATATATATTATTATTACGCTGCGTAGAGGGGGACTCCAAAATTTTAGGTTAAATTGTTATAATTAAATACTTTAGAATAGTTCATTAGCTAATTTTAGATATAGAAACACAGTGTTTTTCAAATTGAAAGGCGATTGAGTCTGATGTATCCTCCTTTTGATAACGTTTCATCAGATTTGATAAAATTTCTCTTCTTTGTATTTTTTCTGGTTTGAGTAATTTTTGTAATTAGTGTCACATTTCTTTAATTCTAATTTTGCATAATTTATAGGATATTTTGAAATTTAACTGCTTTTGGGTGTTCGTGCAAAATTGGTTCTGAATTTCATACGTTTCGAATGCATGTATGTATATATATTTGGTGAGGCCGATAGCAACGAAAAAGGGAGGTGTATAGCTACGTGTTATAGCAAGTCCATATACAAAATTTCAACGTTTTAAGGCTACGGGTTCAGAGTTATGCGATGTACATACATACATGCACGTACGTACAGACATCGCGAAAATCTATCCTGAATCCATTTCACATCTTGTTTTGAAAAAAAGAATCTTTTAGTCCGTACGGACAGATGTCACGAAAAAAAAATCAAATGGCTTCGAAAGATGTCAAAACAGGAATTTTCGTTGAAATATGACAGCCCAAATTTCGCGATTACAACACTTCGTACAAGGAAGTTATTAAATAAAAAAGGGGAAAAAATTATGGAGAACTCACAAATTTGGGCGCTCACCAAACTCAATATTATACAAACAACAAATTTAGCTAATTTTTAGTGGTGCGAAACTAGCCCTCTTCACAAATCAACAAAATAAACAAGTAGCATTAATCTGGATGTACAGGTCTAAATTTCTGAGTAATAAAGAAAGTACTATGTAAGTAAGAATTACTACAGCTTCCGCTCCGTTTTTCTATAAAACAGTAGAAGATCAAGGAGACCTTCCATAAACCCCAAATAAAAAATAAATGTCAATCGTTTAAAAAAAATTACCATCTCTCTATATCAAAGTAAAGAAGATCTTTCCCCATTTCGGAAGACGGGAGTACCCAGAATGGCAAAATCGAGCATGAATGCACGCGCCCGCTTTACACATTGTGATACCACAATGGAGGAATAATGGGAAAGTGGAAGAGGGAGGACGGAAGATACAAAAGAGAAGCAAGCCGAATATCGCGTATGCAGATGTGCGCGTGCCAGCAGGATAGGGGAGCGTGGCACAACACCTGAGCCGCAAATGAAAAGGGAGATTTTTTTTTTAAAGCAGCTAGCTACCACTCCTCTATTCACTAGCTTGTCCATCTTTCTTTTTCTAAATTAGTACTGTCATGCTTTCTTTGCCCGTACTACGGAATTTCAGCTGCTGGTCGTCCTATCATTTCTGCACTTTCTTTGCAGCTGCTACGTAAATTTTTTTACGCTTTACTTTCCGCCCTTCTTTATTATACGTTTTACATACATGAGTAAGCGATTATCAAAAAAATTAAGAAAGAATGCTTCCTGGTTAAAACCATATGACAGAGCAAATCTACTTTCCGATCAACTTTCGTACTTTTACACATCTTTAAATCGAAACTTTGTTCTCGTGGGTTGCAATATAATCCATACTGAAACTTCCTTCAGTGCCAATATACATTTTCAGAGAACTTTCATAAACACTCCGTTTTATATATACCTGCTCCACATTAAACGACTTTGGGTTTCAAACGGTACTCGCAACGAAAATTTTTGGAATTTCCTAATTGCAATTCGTAATCAAAAGCACAAAACCAAAAGGGACAAGAGGTATGTTTAATTTAATGTAATGACGCCTAAAACTTTTAAAAGATATCATCTTCATTCAAAGAGATTTTGATCTTCGAGAGTCTTCTTCGCTCATGTATGTATTCCTCTTAATCTTACACTTAACTAAATTTTATTTTACGAGAGTTTCGCTTATGCGAACCTTGCATGACGCAAGTCAAAAAATATTCCATACTCAAGTGTATACTTTTTATAAGAAGAAAATACATAGTTAACTACTAACTAAAAAGACCAAGAGGAAAACAACAGTAAAAATAACTAATAAGAAAAGAACGCGATTCCAAATTGGTGTTATTTCAGTTTGAAAAACTATGTGATTTTACAGAAAATTTTTGCACTTACAGGATGACTGAGAGAGCTTCCCCTCTCCTTGGACAAGCAATAATATTCTAAACAAAATGTTCGCACGACTGTGAAAAATTAAAATTATGCATAAACATGCTGCTTTTTAAAAATAACACCATATACTTAATATTTACTATCAGACTGACTGGAATAGATGTTTGAGAAATGAATTCGTGAATTACATTCGTTACGAACAAAGAAGTAATCAGGATTCTAAACTTTGATTTCTATTCACTCGGGGCAAAACAGATACAGAATAACAAAATTCTTCTGTTTTTAATCTTTCGAGAAGTGGAACCTCATGCCAATCTTCCTCGAAACGAAAAGTGTTTCTATAAAATCAAACACAATATCCTGAAGAAATGTTGACGAATGCTTCAGGCTCTAAAATTACAATAGCCTATAATGGCAACATTAATAATGGAGATGGCTCAGAAACTGCACACGAAGCACATTCTACATTTTATCGAAAATTTATTCAATGGTATATTTTTAAAAGATAATCTGGCTGACAAAGTCTACCTATTTATGCCATGTAATAGTCCTGCATTATTTTTCAGAGGGAGACTATATATATATCCACTACCACTTCAACACATCAGAAAAAATACATGTAAAGTCGGAAATTGCATTAAATTAGGAAAATTAATTTTGTTTCTCCGAAAGATCCACTATTATCTAAATTAAAATTAAATTACTGTTTGTCACAAAGATAACGTATTCTCAAAACAATTTCCTATTGCATCATGAAATGGAAATAAAGTCCTCTTAGCTTCATCTTTTAATTCCATTGAAATTACAGTTCTCGAGATCAGTTCATGCGTTTAATTACGCCACAATTCTGTTAGTACGTCTTACTTTGATGATACACGTCGAAAAATATAAGGAATTCGTAAAAACTGCAGTGGGATCAGTGGCGATGTTTTGCGTGGTTAGTATTCACGAACAGTTCCACGTACAGATAGCATAAAAAGTTATCTCGCGCGTTATCTATCCGCTTCCATCAAAAATCTAGCGCAGAGGATGGCTGCGGTAAACAGCACACCCCAGTGCAAGTACTCTTCCCCGGAAAGTTAGAAATCCCTCACGCATGAGTAAAGACTGCAGGAATAGACAAAGAACACTTTAGCGAATGCGAAGGAAGCAACGGTGCGGCAAGAAAGCCACTGAATTAGAAAAAGAGGTTAATATACAAAATGCTTTAAAGGGGGGGAAAGAAGGTGAAATGCTAGTATTTCAAAAGGCATTGCCATTCACATTCCTGAAGCCCAACGACCCCTTTGATGGGCTCATTTGAATACACGAACAACTTTCTCGTGGCGATACGTCTACAAAACTACTTTGGCTGTGATGAGTAAACTCGACAGAAGCTTCTTTCTCCAACTTCACGTTAAAGTGCAGCTCCTAAAGACTTTAATTCAGTATATTCAACAGGCAAAAATTTCCCCTTAAATTTTTTCACACTGAAATAAGTCTGGCTACACCAGCCACTCAGGATAGAAGAAATTCACAATACGATTAGCCCACACCAAAATGCTACTAACAGATGATAAATGCACATGAGCAGATGTAAATAAATAAATTCTGTTTCCACACGGGACACCCCTTCTACAAAAAATTCTCATAAGACAAAAATACACAAGGAAAAATACAAAAACAAGTTCCACCGAAATCCAGTCCTAGAATGAAAAAAAGCTTAATAGTTTTCTACACTTGCTACTTAGCCAATTTTACAACTGAAGTACTAAAGCAAGATGGAAGTTCGATAGAACACAGACCTTTCTCTAATTTCACTTCTTACGTATATTACAATTCCATACTGTAATATTTATGTTAATATAATACTTTCAAGTGTTCTGACAGCAACAATACGATATAATACTAATCAACATAAATAATTCTGTGCCGGATCTGAATTACGTAACATGTATCTTTAACGGCACAAACGTCGAATTTTAAACAAGTTTTTAACCACTATTTAAAAACTTTTTTTTGCATAAATTTATTATTTTCTGAACAAGAATCACAAAGACGACTTACCAAAAGAAAAGTTTTCCAACAAAACTTATATGGAAGATAATATACAAATGCGATCATTTTTACAACGGAGGGGGGGGGCGGCTGAAGATCATCAACAACTAATTTTATTCTGTCACGGCGTCACCAGGATTATTGTTTCTGCCCGCTTTGATCTAAAGACTTCGAAAAAGAACGCACACTAAAATTTTCGTAATTGTAATTATACACTAACATATATGTAAATCAAGTGCGTCATGAAAAATGATTCATGATTATCAGGATACCGAAAACGCACACATGGAAGAAAACTAATGTTTTCTGTTCATATAAATTTTATTCAATTAAAAATCTGATGGCTTTTTACATCAGTCGTAATCTGCTTCCGTTTTTAACCTCACGGCAATCATTTCGATACAACAATTCTAATATAATGAATTAAGTCCCAATTTTGTAATCTATAGTCTTTTCGAAATAAAATTTGGGCACAGAGTAAATACTCCCAATATTTCCTTCCGCAAGTATTTTTCTCGTAAACCTCCCAACTTTATATAGGAACTTAACATATATAGCGCTATTCACCTTAATTTAAGGCAGGGGAAATTTTTACATTAGCTAAATTCAAATCCGGACCAAACACAACAAAGGAATTCCACAGAACGCATCACAACTGCCCCAGGAGAACGCAATAGAGATCGCTAAGTAACTATAGGGTCAAATAGCTTTGTTTTTCGATACGATTCTACGTTGACAAGCTCATGACATGAACCAGTGTCGGACGGCTGACTACTGGACAATATCTTCTCCCACTTCTGACATGTTACAAGAGCGGCTGAACGCCAATGAGCGTGGTTATAGTCATTCTTTATTATTTTCGCCGTTCTATAGCTACCTTAACTACAGAAAAGTGTCAAATAAATTAATAAGTCGGCCTGCAGTGCAGACATGGGCAGTCGAGCTTTCTCTTTTGTTTTTTACACGGATGATGATGGATGATGAGATGAGGGAAAGAAGCATGAACGTGACCAAGTTCAGTAAAAATGTAACTCAGATAAGTTTCGGCGATCGGATAAAATACAATGCAATTCCTTCTAAATAAGAATAATAGCAAAGAAGAATAACATTCCCTTCGCCGAAAATTTCTACAAGTAAAAATGAGATCTTACGTCTTATTCTCCTTCAGCATAGTGTAGGTACACGGAATTAAAAAGTGCATGACTGATTGACGGTTTAGTAGTCTTTTCGCCTCATTTGCCACACTTTACTTGATTTCGGGTAATCAAGTGTAATTCTGTGTAATGTACTATAGCTGAAAAGTTGCCTTTTCAGTATAGTAGTTAAATACAGACACAACTATTTTAATCAGAATTTATTTATTTACATAGTATACGCAATTTTATATCAGATGCAACAACAAAAAATTTGATGTGTACACCACATGACTTCCTTGTACAGAATATTAAATTATACGCAATTTTCTTGCATTTCATTTAAACATACTGAATTTAAAGTTAACGAATTTTGAATTAAATCCACTTCGTCGATAGCGCATAAACCACAATAGAATAAATGCACTTTTTAAACTTCATTATATTTATTTATCATAGTCACACTTCTGCGCTAGGTTCACTTAACAGCGTTACATCTCATTCATTTTATAACTCAAGAGTGAGCAGAAATTACAGCATCCGAAGAATTACCACAAGTTCTCTTCAAATACTAAAATAAATCTAAAGCGATGTATATAAGAAATTAAAAAAATAAAAAAGAAACAGATTTTCGCAGACGATTCAGCACCGCTTAATGCGCATGCACTACTAATAATTCAGTTCTCATTTCGCGGTAAGGCAAAAATACATACAAATTCAAAATATTTTCATTAAAAATTGAAAAATAGTTGAAAAACATAAAACACCAAGCACAGTTACAACAATAAAAAAAGAAGAAAAATTTTTACAATTAAAATTCCAATTTTTACGCAAAATCCAGTTAACTTAAATGATAACTCCAGAATGAATCAAGCATAATTTAATTCGCAATAATAAAAGAAGACGTTACTTTTGTTGTTGTGAAGCTTAGTTTCTCTAGATTGGCAACAAATCCACTATTCTGCTAAGCTTCAAATGTAAACAAATACGTACGCTATCATAACTAAAAATTAAGCTTAGCCACACTTCAAAAACTTTTAAATTGTTGATAATTCCACAATTATTGCATGCAGGTTAACTAAGAGCATACAAATCTTAACCGAAAGATAAAGACAACATAATTCAATCATTTTCAAAGCAAACAATGCACAATTTACAAACTTATAAGAATAAAGAAACTAAGCTCACTAAACCGAGTAACAAAGTAGATATATATATATACATACATTTATATACTTTTGGTGCGGCCGATTGCTACCAAAATGCGAGGTGCACATCTACATGTTATAGCAGGCCTATATACAAAATTTCAACGTTCTGAGGCTCCTCGTTTTTGAGTTACGCGAGATACATACGTACGTACGCCCCGAAAAAATCTCTTCAGAATCCATTTTAAATCAGTTTTATAATTATTTTTGGGAGAAAGAGTCTTTTATTGTCTCTATATACGGATGTCATTCAAAAACATCGTTAAATTGCATTCGGTAGCGGTCAAAATAGATATTTTCGTTGAAATATGATACCCGAAATTTTACCGTGATTACAATACTTCCCTTTTTACTTCGTAGAAGGAAGTAAAAAGTTGGTTAACTCCTTGCGATAATAATTAAACAACTGTAATAACATACTAGTTTTACAAGTTAAAATTTCACATACATAAAAAAAATACTTGCTTTTGTGCAATAATAAAACATTTTCATTAACAACAACTCTCTTTTTAATGTTAAATGGGAGAGTACAGAGTAATATTTTGGTAATGGGTATTTTAAACCCTTGACAACGAATTGGAAGCTAAGAATTTATTTTTCTGTGCCTGAGTTCAGAGCAATAATTTCTTAAAAATTCTTGCTTTAGAAACATTTACATAACATTCACTTTTTCAAAGTCACTTTTTAACAAAAAGACTCGCATACAGAATTTTCAATATCAGTATGTGTGTATATATATATATGACGTGATGACCATGTGCAACACTGAAACATTTGTCAAGAGCATAATTAAATAATAGTATTAAAAATCACAGATAGTTCTATAATGCGACAAGAAATTGGCATAATAATTATAATTAATTTCCACTGTATAATTAGTTGCCCAACCTTTCAGTAAAATCCATTGCCTTTTCCGTACTTAGTAGTTTTTAAGGATATTCTGCAGAAACTATGGAGAACGCATAATAACTGCAGTGGTTGTATTACAGAAAGTTCATTTTTCAGTCTATAAGATTCTCAAAGTGTTCACTTCCACTGGGCAACAGCGGGTAGAAGTGATTTAGATGAAGAGCATTACACACGAAAGAGTGAACCATCAAAGGGAAGTCGAATTGTTACCTGTCGACTACGAAAGAAATTTTTGGGCGAAAAAGCACGGACATGTAACTGACAGCAGCAAACAAATATAAATCTACAATTTCGGCGTGGTGATGACATATTTGTTGGCATGTTATAAAATACATATTTAAAATATAATTAAATTTGGATGTTTCGAAGACTACCGTTAATAACCTTCAATGTAAAAAAGCATTTTTTAAAAAGTTTAAATACAAAACACATCATTTAACCAATTTCGTATCAATTTCGTTAAATATTAATATTAAACAAAATTACTTGTGATTAACAATTCTTTTATTTCACTGAAGTATATATATCTCGATTTTCTGCTCATACACAAAAAGATGAAGTCTCTTGTGAAAGATCACTTGGACTTTTTGAGGTGAATAACTTATATTATTATTGCTGCTGGAAAGAGTTTATAGGCCTAAGATTTTAATAATAAAGAAATATAAATGTCAGCTGTGTTCTCTTTATATTTAAAATCATAGTAATACCTTATTAAAACAAATATAACATCCCATATAACAAACTAACAGTATATTACCATACAAAGAACCTCACTGAAATTTCAGATGAGTATTACATTTAATTACATTTTGCTGCACTAAATTTTACACCCAGCATTTAAAACTCAAATTTCAGCCACTGTGGTGCGTTATTAGCCGATTGTGTCACCGATTGTATAATATTACAACTAAATTTTATAAGCCAAACATCTTGCAAAGTGTAAAATAATGTAAATACATACAGCAGCCCAAAATATTGCTGACTGAATAATATTATAGGTACATTTATAAGCCAAGCCAAAAGTGTGTTTAAAATAATTTCTTTTACCCCATAGTATCTTTCTGTATATGTTCTCTTTTCTTGAAACAAATTTTCATAGGGAAATATTTAACCAAATTAGGGAGAATAAATTCATCTCATTAATATTTTTAAATTTATAACACAGTAATAAAAATATTTTGCCTCTTATCTTTGCGAAGATAAGAGTAATACCAAATGCTGTATGTATTTACACCCAGTATTTTTAGTAAACACCACTCTTTAGCATTAAAATGGGGAGGGGAGATAGCATAATCAAAAACTCTCAAAACAAATTTTGATCTACTACCTTTAAGACACTCAACAAATAATTAGTCTTTTCCCTCAAACGTATGTAATTATGCAAATAATACCAATAATCGTAGAAAACTAATTTTAAAAACTCGTCCCCCCCCTAAAAAAACAGAATGAAAGAAAAAAAAGTTTAGAATCTAGTGCGGTTTTTTCAAAATACGCATTAATGCTTTTTTAAGCCAACTGCTATCCTCAGCAATTTTTAATTAAAACGAAATGCAAATGAAATGTGCAAACAGACGAAGTCATAATCAAAGAATGAAACTCTAGGTTTCTATACATAATTTTGTTTTAAAGAGGAGATATTTCAATTTAACCTTTAGCCTACTCCTCCCTCACAAAACTACTACCCCCTTGGAAAAAAAAAAAATTAAAGGGGTGGGGGAGAAGAAAATCCTTTAAAAAAAAAAAAGTTCAAATAGAAATTTTAATGCTTACCAAACTATTACTAATTATGCTTACCAAACTACACATAATTACCAAACTATGCTTTTATTTAAATTAATACTCATTACACGTTATTCTCAAATTCCTAAAATTAAGAGCTGAAATTTAACTTCCCACATATAACCTTTATCCTTATTTACAAAGTTTAAATGCACACTTTAAAAACTTCTCTGTAAAAATTTAAAAAACAAAGAAACCCATGATTTTGTCATAGTTATTTAAATGGCAACTACCGCCCAAAAAAGAACATACAATATCACGTTTGATGTCTATGAACTAACCACAAAATCATCTGCACATCCATGTTGTATTTCACCAGCTGTCAAATGTTACATGATAGAGAACTAATTTCTGCCCCATATCCCCCCCAAAAAGCGTATGTACCTCGATGCAAGTGTACTTCCCAATAGTTATGGAAGAATAGCGGACTAAGATTCTACAGTACTATGATTAATAAATAACATTCAAACCTTAAATGAATAAAAGCTAATTTGAAAATAAGAGGAAAAATGGATTCCGAATAAATATAACTAAAACTTATGATTACCTTATATGAAAAGATGCGAACTTATTTTCTGAAATCACACTACAACATAGCCTCGATAATCTGAGGTATCTGGTACCATAACCACCTCCAACAACGGAAGATTCGATTAACAGAGATTAAAATTTAAATCATACGAATCCCAACAAAGCTTTTTTAAACTGTTATTTAAAATTATAAAAATAAGTTCACAAGCACATTTATTAGCATTTTAATAAGCTCTTTTATTCCTAGAGAAAATTTGTTCCTCGTAACAAAAATATTCGTAAAAAACTACTTCAACATTTACGCAAATTATTCTTATTATTTAAACTCTTTTATTAATTTTTTGTCATAATCTTACATCTCTATAAAACGCCAAATGATTATGCGAGTTTTTGATAAAAAAAAGATCCATAAGAGAGCAAGATCAGGAAGTTGCTTTAAAAATTTACTCAATGCTCCCACTCCAGTCTCTTAATTTAAAATAGGCACCACTTCCCAAGATCGTAATGTGTATCGTCATCAACGCACAGAGGAAATTAGGGGATTTTAACAAATTAAAGAACCCGATTATCCACTGCAGCAGTCATTACCATGGTTGCAACGGCGAAGCAAGCGAAAAGGGGTTATGCTTATTTCAAAGTATCAACCTACGATACCTGAGCGGCAAAACCATTGAAGAGTTGGAGAGGAGTTCATAATATTGGGAGCGGGCTTGCTACAAGGGAGTTTTCGTGGTTTCTTCTCTTACCTTTGTTCAGACGACGGTATGTATGTCGTCATAAAGCTTTGTGGTTTAAGGCATTAAAGTCATTAAGACCATTCTCAAACGAGGCTCAGCTTAAACCACTTATGAAATTTTAACTACCGTCTGAACAAAGCTATATGTAATATGAATATCAGCCAAACCTTAACACGTCTAAATCTCTCCATTGCCGTTTTATCGTCACTCTCAGCTTCACTGCAATTTTTACTGTTTTCCCGAACTATGCGATGATTTCTTCTTCACACTAAACTTGGTTCCCGATTTTCTATAGTTATCCATACGGAAAAGTCAATTTTCATTCGGAAACAAGTCTGTAAATTAATTACCCCTAGTGCTGCTTTCATCCTATATGCATTTAGACCACGTTTCATTGTAATGCATAATAACGAGGCCGTTAAATGACTCTTCACTGATAACAACGGCCAAAGTATAAATCTGACAGCGTAATTCACGAATTTTCACTCTACCCTTTTTAATAGTGCCGGCGTCAGAGCGGGTGCAACCGTCCGGTGGCAGTATTTGGCTATAGTAGAAGAGGTAAAAGTTTTAGAATTTTAGAGAAATAACGTGCAGCAAAATTTACGGATGACAAAATTTTTAGAATTTAGGAACCGCAGAAACTACATCAGGCGGCAGCATCCATCTTGCTTTCTCGTGTTAACTACATCTCTTCAACGACTTTTTTTAACTGACTGTCGGCTCGGTTAAATAAATGTACTAAACTATATGTTTGTTGTCGTACAGAGATTCCTTTAAATGCTAAAACACTGTACCTGACTCTTTAATAATAATTAAATTAACAAATCATATTAGCAAAAGTATTAGTAATGCTTTCATTTTCCTTTCTTTTGTTTTTTTAATAGTTTGCCTATGGTGTGAGACGAATGACCGTGTCTTGGCCTAAAAAAAAGTACAAATTAATGCTAATCACCGACAAATTAAATATCTAGGATAAATGTTAAGAAATGTTACACGGACGCAAGTCTGAGATTTTGCATCAGGATATAAACACTTGTCGCATGGCTCTAATATACAGTGGTCATTTTAGTTACGAACAGATTGATCATACTATAGATTTTCAACATTTAGCACACCTGCCATTCTGTGCCGAATTAGAACATGCTATCATCATTTCCAAATTGTGACAAACATCCAAAAATGCATGTAATTGTACATTACTAACTGCTAAAACTAATTTCTAACAAACGTTAACTCAAAATGCGTTCGCAATTAATCAGTCTACGTAAAAACTCGTAATTCTGAATTAAGATTGAAAAACAAATCAGTATCATTTATGATAAAAGTTTACACCACGATTAAACTTCCGCCTTAAATAGGGTTAAAAATTATTTAAAAAAAAATTATTGTTATCTCGTATTTAACCCTCTGCATTCAAAGCCTTTTTCACTCGGGCAAACTAGCAAATAGAAACGATTTTCCATATGTTTGATGAATTTCTTACAGCTAACTTAAAATTACTTCTCAGAAATCTAATGGTTCTACACTTGAAGCATACTTGCGGTCCTGCGGCTCTTTCGCCAGACACAAATGGTATTCTTTGCGGTATTTCTCCGGATTTTGTGCACGTTATCCATTCTGAATTTTCTGCCGCTTTTGCAGAATCATTGACTTTCACATTCACCTTGATTTTGCGCCTTCTCACACCTTCTTCATCAATATTTTCCTCCTCTCTACTGTTTAAGTAGTGACTACATAGACACACTTTCGTTCTTTATCAATGACAAACCGAACTCATCTTCACTTGAACTGATTCCTGGATTCCGGCTGGGATCGAACCCAAACCATGTCGAATTACCAGTATTCAGCAGTTTTAACCAATGGGCACTAGTAGGGTGTTAACTAGACGGAATGTTTATGAAATCAGCAAGCAGTTAACTCAAACTATTCCGGTAAACATAATCGGTTAAGAAATATGCCATTACACGCAATCCTCTCCCACTTCCATATTTTCTCCCTCCACCATTTTTAGCATAAACAGAAGCGAAATATGAAAACTTTTACAAAGAACTCGCACTTTTATGTTATTAAAAAAATATATATATCAAATTCTAGTGTTCCGCGTTGGACGGTTACCCGATGAATTGCTGAAATGTCCACTGACATAAAATTAAACGTAATCGCTTAAAAATTTGAAACATTTTCCAATGTT
Source organism: Stegodyphus mimosarum (assembly GCA_000611955.2). NCBI lineage: Eukaryota > Metazoa > Arthropoda > Arachnida > Araneae > Eresidae > Stegodyphus > Stegodyphus mimosarum. The sequence goes on along the minus strand of KK118249.1, from coordinate 164,606 downwards.
CTTGCAGAAAGCACACACACCACCGAAGATTTGTCTGTTTTACACTGCAAAAATTGTGCCCAAAATCAGTCGAATTTCCATATATGATGGGCACAATGTCCTACATAAATTTCATATAATCTAGGGCGCTAAACTATCATCATTATCAAGAATTTCGTGCTGACGTTCATTCCGAGGATGAAAAATCTCACATTTTTTTCTGGGGAGGTGCTAGCTAAGTAAGGGAAAGATGTTGAAGTGTTTTTATGATTTAAAAGATGAGATAATCTTTTTCATGGAAATGAGAGAAAAATCTATTCGGGAGCTAGAAAGCAAACCTTGACTGCATTATCTCGCATTTCTTGTCAACAGTGAACTTAATACTAAATTACAAACTCACGAACATTTGATTCATGAGATTTATGACATGTCAAATCATTTCAGAATGAGTTTCCACTCTGGGAAAATCAATTAAGGGAAGGCAATATTTATCATTTTACCCATACTTGCGAACTACAAATAAGATTTTGACTGCGAATAGTTTGCGGACGAGATAAAAGCTTTAAGTCAAGAATTCAACACTAGGTTAAGTGGTCACTTTAAAAATCAAAAAGCAAACTTGTGAATTTCCTCCTTTCCATTTGATGTTGATGTCGAACTAGCACCCTTTCTTTGCAAATGAAATGAATCGAACTACGTGAGAACCTGGTTCTGAAGACAAAAATCACGATATTATCCTAACTTTTATACAAACTGTTTCACCCTATGAGAAGTTTCAAAGCTAGCAACTTTTGCAGGGGCGGGGAAGGGGAACGCCGCTATTTGAAAGCACCTATAAATGCCAGCAATTGTTTTCAATGATGAAGTTCGTGAAATCAAAGATGTAAATTACTGATGCGCGCCTGGAAATTACGCTGCTAGTTTAAACGTCCGCAGTATTTCCGAATATAGATTATCTTGTCACAATGGTCGCACTAAAAAGTTTTTTAAATTAATGTTTAAGAATATTACCTTATTTTGTATTTTATATTTCGCCACTGCTCGCTTTGAAATCGTTGAGTTTAATAAAAAAATTCGTTAAAAGTTTCATAAAATACGAAATACACAATAGAACAAAAAATTCAAAATTCGGATATCCAGGTTTCCATATTTGGGTGCAGGATTAAGTTATTCAAAATTTGATGGCTCTAGATACCGTTGTTTTTTCACAGTGCGGAAAGCATGCATACATTCATGCAAATTCTTTAAATCAAATTTATTTTAATGCAAATCATTTAATTTCTTTAAATATAATACGGGACGATAATATTGGGGGGCAATAATTTGATAAGTGAATCAGACTCTTATAGCGATTCAGCGCAAAATCCTGTTTTGAGACTAATAGCCCTTCTGGGCTAGCTCCTTTGGGATTTATTAAAAAAAAAAAAGAGAGAGAGAGAGAGATGAGAAGTTTAAAAGACACAATTCAGAATTAACGAACTCGGAAAACTACCATTTTTTATGATCGGAACTTTGATACTTACTTCTAGATATCTTTACAGCATTTCTACACAGGACTCAACGAACCCAACGTGTTTATGGAGCATATTTATGGCGACGAATTTCTTATCTATACACCGCCATGCTTTTCTATTTGTATTTTGGTTACAAATCAAGCAAAGGAAAAAAATTCTGGCGCTTCAGAGAGCTTAATATTATGAGCCTTTGATGAACTGTGCTTAATCTCATCTTCCATATTTTAAAATTAAAACATTAAAATTAGCAATTATGTTTTCTTTACAGATTTTTATTATTATTATTATTAAATATAAATCCTTCAGGACTGACAAACAACACGGAGGGGGAACTGATTTGTGATTGTTAAGACAAAGTACTTGAGGTTTATACATTTAAAAGAGGACGTTTTCAAGGAGGTAGTAAATGTCTCAGGAGAATATTTACGTCAGAGATTTAAAAAACGCGTATCAATGACACTGAAGCAACAGTTATCAGGATGTAGATCACAAAACGGTTTTGTTCCGCTAAATGTGAATATGTACTTGTTAATAATTATTATTTTCTTTCAACACTTTCCTTTCTTCGTAAGTCAGAGAATTTTCCCCTCTTTTATTTCACAGGCTACGTGCAGCAACATGCACACAATCTAAGATATTCGTAGCTATATATGAGGCAAGATTAAAAGTTTGAAAAACCCAGCCGTGGCGGAAACATTGTCGAGTCAAGATATATAAAAACCGCATTACGCTTCTTCATACTAAATAATACAAGAGAATCTCTTAAAATTTAACTCTCAGTCCCTTTTCCGCGTTTCAATTTCGTCTCTGACAAAGCTCTTTTTTCCGATGGGGAGGGGCCTCATCTCACTGCACAAGGAATGGAAACTGCATCGCCTGTTGAAGGAGGTACTTGCAATGGTAAGGTTTACGTGCAATCAGAATCAGTAATATTATATTCTATTTCTTTCTAATTTTCAGATTTTCCAAAAAACGAAGTTTGTATGGTCTTGCGCATGGTAAGTAATTTATATTGTTATGAATTTGAACATAGATCGATGATTTTAGCGCAATTATATGTGAAATTGTATTTTTTTTTGTGTAATGTAACGCAAAGAAAAAAAAATTTTTTTAAGTTATGCCGGAAAAGTAAGAATAAAAGGGCAAGTCCATTTAACATTGAATAAGTGGGTATATCGGCATTTGGCGAGATATCGATAAGTTGGCAACGGTTTGGGCGACTGATTTTGTCGCCAAACTTGCCGACCATTTTGGTCCGTTCCCTGTATCATCGTAATAGGTATTCTAATTCAATAAATGTAATTGATCACTATATTAGCTGTAACTGTCATTCGACTATCAGATTACCTTCAAGTAAAGAAAATATTAGAAATAGCTCAGCGACCGGGTAAAACTAGATTAAGGCAGGAAAAAGCATCTGCTCTCAGTTGTTAGCTGTAGCTCAACGTGAGTTCGGAGTACTGAGATATCTCCGGGTAGGTTTCTCTTTAGCTGCGTTTTGCACTGCACTGTGCATAACGTTCATAGCAGTTTGAAATGTAAAACTACTGACTGTACTCTGTTATATTGTGAAGAGTTGTACGACTATTTCTGTGGAAAGTTCCAGAACACAATTCATTGTATTACGAACGTTCATTGCATTACATGCATTCAATGTATTACCAAACCGTATGCACGCAATAATATTGTTTATGTAAAACCTTTCAATTCAATCCAATACAATATATATCACAAACTTCTTTTTAAGTTGATTGATTTACACATTTGTGCCTGAACGATGTATCCATATTCAAATAATATGTTTAATAATTATAAAATTTTCGATACAGATATCTTACCTTTCCAAATAAAAATTAATTTACCTCATTTTAACTAAAAATATGTTACACGGCTTTTCCTACATTTACTTCAGAAACAAGTTTGATAAAGCAAGCACGATAATTTAGAAAGCACAAAAAAAGTGATCAGTATATTATCTAATAAAAAAAATTGTCTAGTAGTTTTATCTTTTTGAAACAGATGAATAAAAAATGTAATCTTTTCCAATCGGCTTATCAGGAAGGATGCTTTGTACAATAAATGCTACGATGCTTTTTCAGATAGTTCTAGTATTAAAATTTTCCAGTATGTTAACATTTTCAGCATCTGTCTTCCAACAAAAAATTATTTAATTACCTGAAAAATCCTTGTGAATTTAGCTTAATAAGTAATTGTTACATATTTAGTATCGCCAAGAATTAAATTCAGAATAATATCAATGATATGTAATATAAATTTGTGTATTAATACAAAAGGACGTTTGCATGATATTATGGTATTTACAAAAAAAAATATTAATTATTCTTAATTCAGAACAAAACCTACCACTGCACAAAGAACTAGTAAATACGTAACACAAGTGTTACGCATTTACTATTATGAAGGATTAAATTCAGAATAATACCAAAATCAGGTTTGCATATTATTATATTTATTAAAAAATATTAATTATTCCTAATCCAGAACAAAAGCTACAAGTTAAAATACCATACTACAATTCAAAAAAGAAGATCAACAAAAATCTTAATTTTTACAAAATGAAATTATGCAAGTGACAGTAATTTCCAAGTTTAATGAGATTCTAATCACACACCTGAGTAATTAAAAATTATATCTGCCAAGTTAACAACTAACTTTAGTTTAAAAACTTCCCATGTCCTCTTGCTTATTTTTAGAAATCAAACAAGAGTTTTTATATTAAATGATCAAAGCTTCCCCCCCCCCAAAAAAAACTCCACATTCTACAGAATTAGTATACCTGCACACAAATTTGTTCCATCACATAGGAAATATGCCAGAGAACTTAACAATCTGATTTGAATTCAATTCAATCAATGACTTTCATATTAAAAAATCTGATAGCTGTCTATAAGAGCCAGTCTGTCACTAGATTACATAATGAGGTACAATTAATACCAAAAAATCAAACATGAGCTCTGAAAATGGAAAAATGATGCCAATATAATAAAGAAAATCTTCAATAAATAATCAAGCACATCCCCCTAAAAAATGAGGGCACAACTTTTGCGTTTTTAAGATTTCATACAACTTACAGACTTTAAAATGTGTGCTATTTCAAATGAAGGAACTGAAATGTGTAACAAACCGTAATTCACGTGAAGCAGCATCCTTGAAATTGAAACAAATAAATCCTTAATCAGGTGCAATAAATAACAAGTAATTAATTCCCAGCAATTAAAATATACAAAACATAACTACCCTCCAGACTGTGCAATCTTAAATAGGAAAATCATCTCATTTTATAAAATATGGTAACAAAAATTTCTTGTTTAAAAGAATTGAGCACTTTTTCCACTCTTTAAAACATATTGTTTGAATTACGTAAATTTTTAAATTATGAATTATTATGGGAACTACATCGAAAATTAATAATTAAACTTTAAAAACATTCCTATCAGTTTCACTTTTTTCTCTTCACTGTATCCATAAGACATGGCAAACCTATCTTAAGATAACACTTCGAAAACATACCAGAAACTACTGCATTTTAATTTGCCACATGAAAATATTATTCTTAAGACTACCTTTTGTGTAACCTGAAAGCAGGTTTTTAACGTCAATGAATTAGATAACTAAAAATAAAGTAACAGAATTTTTTAGCATTTCAAAATGGTTTTACTCAGAAAAAGAACTGTTATCAACTTTTTGATATTTGTGAAGGATTTTTTCAACTACGGCTGAGCAATATTTTTTTTTAAATTTTAAGCATGCATTTTATAAACATCAAGTTAATAATGGCACTGTCAAAGGAATGTAAATTAAATATTTTTTAATTACATTATTTTCTTCTGCTACAATATGCTGCTGAAGATATGTACAATAAGTTATACAATTTTTAAATAAAATTTCAAGGAAAATTTCCTTTCACATTTGAAGGAAGAGGAAACACAAATATAGTATCTTTGCAATACAATCATTCTGGTCACATTATCATTCACCTTACACACTGAAACCTAAATTTGTGCTTGCTTGATTTCCTAGATAAAGTTACACTTTTCCCCCTATATACAGTTGGTTATATGAAACACTTATAATATAATTTGTCAAAAGAGTGTTTCATAAAATATATGCATACAATGCCTATAAACTCAAGAGCATATAAGCTTAAAAAATCAAATAATATTTTGTATTGTACAATCATTTTTAAGTAAATAACGAAATTACGGATATTCTAACTATAAAAGAAAAAATTTTTCTCAAATTTCAAATTTTTATAACTGATATTTCAAGTGAAATGATTTCAGTTAACATGTTTCACTACCCTGGAACGTACATGCACTCTGGGCCTGAGACGGTCTAGAATCCTAGATACTGCCTTTGTAGGGAAGGGGGCAGATCCTGAAAAGTTCACTTTCTGAGTTTCTACAATGAAAAAAGCCTAATCGAACATCAGGGCCTTGTATTCGCTAAATTAAAAAATCTGATGTTGGCATCACATGCCTATTAAATTATACAAATTTTTTTGCTGCACTTCATTTAAACTTATTCCCTAGAATTATTCCAACTTAATTAACTCGAGGCAAGTTGAAAATGACAACAAAAATAGCAAATTTTAATATTAAATATCCGGTCAATATTTATAGGAGAGTCAACACTTCTTTAATTTTTCATAAGGAGTACACAACTTTACCCAATATAAGTATAGGAAGTGAGACACAGCATTAAAAGTTATTTTTTGTTATTTGTACAAAATTAACTTTTTGCTAAAATTTGACATTGCCAAACGACGAATATTTCGTCATTTAAACCACTTATGTAAGTGGGAAGACCAATGATTGCGAAAACAAAGGCCAAGCATGGAGGTATCACATACACACAGATATCTGATACTACCGGTTGCAATAATAAAGGAAGGTTCGCAACTAGATGTTACAGCAGTGCCATATACAAAATTTCAACGTTCTACGGCTCATCGTTTTAAATTAAGCGATATACGTATTTTTTGAATTCATTTAAAATCCGTTTTAGAAAAAAGTCCTTTATTCTGTTCGTGCGTATAGACGTCACGGAAGGGAGGGAATTGTACTAATGGATTTGGGAACAGTCAAAATAGTTTGAGTCAAATTCGATGAAATGTGATACCCAAATTTTTCGAGATTTCAATACTTCCTTTACATCGTACAAGAACGCAATAATGTATCATGTAAAGCCGCAAACCAAGAGAATTCTATTAGCTACTAATATGATAAATCAAAATTTGATTATATTTTTTCAACAAATTTACCCCACAGCTTTGGAAATTTTCGGAAAAGAAAAATTTTGGTCTCTACCGACTGAACAGCACATAATGGTTTAATTCCCTAAGTTGAAAACGAGCTAAGAAACTAAAAATAAACATAACGTTGATTTGCAATACATTAAAAATTAATAACATTACGCCAATATGTCTACCTAAACTTTTGAATATAGGATAGGCGACAAGGGAAAGTGGGAAAAAATAGTTCTTCAAAACAATTATTTAAACTAGTCCTCTCAAACGAACAGGAAAAAAGGCGAAAAAGCAGTGAAGTAGAGTCGACAGCGTTGCATCACAAAAATACTGTGGAATGCCCTTCCAAGCATTCCTCTTCTCTCATTCCTAGAACTTGTCCCGTAATTAGCAGCCCCTGGCACCGCCCTTACGTTATCTGCCAATTGGAGCGAGTACAGAAGCTTTCAATCGCCTACATAACAACGAA
>KK118249.1:143698-157316 GCA_000611955.2 Stegodyphus mimosarum | reverse complement strand
AGAGTTGGCCATCTGGCGAAATCGTTTTCCCCACCCAGTTCCAGCTGCGCACTAGGAATACAGATTTCGCATTCATTCTTGGCAATTGCTACGAAGTGCAGCTGGAAATGGAGTGCAATGCCTGTAGGGAGAAGTAACATGCGACGAGAAGTTCGGATATTTTCCTTGTGGGATTCACGATGGTTGAATGATCTTATGTCGCAATGGAGTACGACGCTTCACAATAAAGCGCGTAGCTAAGAAAATACAGGACTAATTGACATCTTTTGGAAGGATCCCCATCCGCTTTGAAAATGCAAATTTATATAATTTGTTAAGTATTTTACAGCATATAAAATGGAAGGAATTCTCTTGAAACATTTTAATTTCAGAAAAAATAGAAAGCAGTAAGGAAATATTTAAAAAGTCATGACCTTCTCAACATGTCTTAAATTTTGCTCATTCGATCAGAAATGGCCATTGCTGTTTTTAACTCCCAACACATACCTCTAATAATAAATGTAATAACCCGTATACAATGAATAAAAGAACAGATACTAAATAAATTATTGAAAGGAAAATTAATAATTATCATATTATACATAAAAATATAAAATTATATATATATAGTGTGTGTGAGATCCTTTATTAAATCTTAAATGTATAGAATGCCTTTTTTCAGTTCATGTAAAAAAGCGAAGGGCTAAGATATACGATCTGGAAGTACAAATTTTAGCGCAAAAATTTTCAAAAGTATTTCACTAATTAATTTAACTTAAAATCATTTTAAATCCAATCAAATTTTCATTTTTCAAGTTATTAAAACTAATTATCATGCGGTTCTGAGGTGAAATGTATTACTTTTAATATTTAGTTCGTTATTCTAAATTACATTTTAAGTTATGTTTTCGGGCTAAGTGTATTTAGTTATTAGTATTTAACTGTATTTATACTGATAAAAACTCCAGGAGAAAAAAAAAAAAAGCTTTATCCCCCCCCAAAAAAGTTTAATCACGAAGAAAATAAAATTAACAATCAATGTGCACATAATCACGCAGTGTGTACCATTTATGTAACTAGAGCAAAATTAAATACAAATATTTACATATTCATCATTAGCTAATACAAATATTTACATATTCATCACAAGCTAACTCGATAAAATTCTGTATAAAATTATAAAATAAGATAAGATGCTCTATAACGCATTAAAAAAGTTTGGATTGCAAAAAAATTACTCATAAAACTACGCCGAAAATCACTCGAAAAAACTTTTATTTGGGTAACATTAATTTCCAACAGCAAGAGAAGGACGCGAATTTAAAAGGCAAACAAACCAAAAGGGTGGGGAGATATATGGATCATAAAGAAATTAAAATAGAAGTAAACCTTGTCGTTTGGAGAACGAATTCTCTTAGGAACATACACTACCCTCATTTAAACATTACTTTTATCAAAAATAATCCGTTAGTTTCATCACTGTAAAAGATATTTAAAATTCTCATATTTTTCTATTAAAATTTTTTTATTCTTCACATTCGGATGAGCTTTCTGCTTAATATTTCACATAAAACACAAACAATTTTATTAATCTGAGTGTCAGAAATTAGTATCAATAAATTAACTATTTCAAAACATGCACATTATTTGGAAAGAAAATGTCAAAACTGAAATGATAGTCCAAAAATAAAGAAAAATCTGAAAGGATTCAGATTTTAACGTTGGACCACAGCATTTGTTAAGGTTTTTTATGCTCTCGCTGAATATCGAAAGTTACCAGTCTGCTCTTGGACTATCTCCTCTGTTAACACAATTTCCCCCCTTTTAGCTTTATTATTGAGCATTGTTTTCTTCGCTAAACTACATAAAATTCAAGAGCAAAATCACAAATATTGAGAAACAACATATCATACGAATTTCCGATCGTGTTAAGCTTGCCTTTTATATATATATATATTCGTTACATATTATTTCTTTGAAAACTACTCGCCTGAGAGGCCAGCCACCTAAAAGATTTACCACACTAAAGAATTAATGATTTCAATAAGTCCGGCCATCATCATTTCAGAAAAATATTTCACATTTTTAACTAGACACACCTGATCATTTAAACGCATTTTTATTTAAATCAATCAGATTAGAAAGTAGGGAAAATAACAGGAATTAGGTGTATTGTTTTCCAGTCATGGTTCACTACTTAATAACAGAAAGATTGATTTAAAAGTTAAATATATTACGCTTTATTGAATTACAACACGATAGTGCATGTACATTTTCTAACAGTGCTTCACTTCTCGCTTTCAAAACGCTGAGTTCGTTACAAAAAAAATTCCGGGAATTTGTATAAAATATGAAATAAATTAAAACAAATTCGAAGTTCGAAATTCGGGCTTCGAGGTGCACATTTTTGGATAGACTACCTTTATTAAAAATTTGGTGACTTTATAATATACTAGGTGCCGTTGTTTTTGACACAAAAGTGATAGAAACAAAAAGTGAGTTTCGAGACCGGTGCTAACACACGTTCCCCACTTGCGATGTCAGCCATCATTAAAAATGTATCGTTACCTTTAAATCCGAAGGTCGAATACGCAACACAACTTTTTCCACTTAACAAGTTTTTTAAAATAAATAAATAAAGATAAAAAACTAAAAAGGTATTTAAAATAAAAAAAGATAAAAAAATTTTACCTGCGGCCCAAAAGGGCTCTTAAAATTTAATGCAGTTAATCAACAGAGATTACCATCAGAAATGGCCCAGGTGGAACAGCAAAATTTTTTATAGGAACGTGATATATCTTCTGTGTATTTGAAAAAATATATCATGCAATTGCAAATTATTTAATGGTTTTATTTAGATATATCATGAATAAAAGTTCACTTTTATTCAAACCAATCAGATTAAAAGGGGGGAAAATTAAGAAAAACATCTGTTGCTTTTAAATAGCTTAGTTTGTTAATCATAGACAAATTTCAAAAATGAATATCTCACATTTTATCGAATGGCAACTACCCAATGAAAAATGAAACAAGCAATTCAGTAAAAAACGAAAAAAAAAGGGGGGGGAGGTTCGAAACTCTTCTGATTTAAATAAAAATTAATTTCATGCTCTGTCTAAAACAATTAGAGCAGGTTTTATGTCATCATTGATTACAAAACGAAAACTGGTTAAGTTTTGTGATCAATGATATAAAAGAAAAACTTAGCAAGTTTTTAACTCTTCTAAAAACATTTCAGAGACCTCAGTTTTGGTATTTGCACAAACAATACGACGGTAATCGAAAATACAAGAGTAATATATTAGAGATAGAACGCAGCCTAGTAATATCCAATTTTCTAGTACTGTCTTTCTGCCCATAGGAGGGGGGGAGGTTGAGGTTTAGTTGATAAAGGTAAAGCACGCTAGGAGTATCTGCTTAACACATTACCGACCGGCCGTCGATTAATCGATGTTTGCTCCCTAGCGCTTACCGACTGGTCGTCGATTAATCTGAATCTATTATCTGAATAAAGAATGCGAAATGCTTGCTGCTTGCTACTTGTCAATCTAACCTAACAGAAAGATCAAAAGTCGATTAATCGACGGCCGGTCGGTAATGTGTTAAGGAGAGGGATGCCTTCGTGGAGAACTTTCTAAGGGGAACTGGCTCATCCATACGTCACAGTAAGGAAAACCATGCAGCCTGCCCGTTCGTTTGGAACTGAACCCAGGTTGACACTACCACAGCTCAGGGATTTTACCACTCAGCTGGGGAAATACGGTTGAAAAAATTCAAGAGTTTTTGGTCGTATTCATATTTCATTCATATTTTTAAGTAGATATTATTTTTTTGATTTCGGTGTCCTTTATTCTTTTAAAGTTTAAGCGAGCTGTGTTAGAATGTTAGAAGTGCTACACTTAAGAGGAAAACGATTAACCATTTTTCGTGTTTGAGTAAAAGAGGACCCAAAAATAAGATGCACGGTTAGCCACTTCCTCCTACCTAATATGAAAAAGGGATAAATGGATTACTTTATAATAAATTACCTAGGAATATTATTATTTTAATTTAAAATATATCAACGGTAATCAGCAACTATTCTTCGATTTTCGAGTAATATTTTCCAAAGACTTACCAGCTAGAGTTTTTAAAAAAATATGCAAGAGCGATTAATTTATCGGATGTCGTATATTTCACTTCAGCACTCTCGGGTCACATTTCATAAATATTCGATATGATGTAAATGGCGAGTAACTGTAAGTAAAACTAAAAATGAGTTGGTAATAAATATATCCAAACTAAACAAATAAAAGTTTCCAGTGTCCTTACTAACAAAATTGCATTGAAAATCTTGAAATCGAGAAGGCCAAATTCATTATCTGCTCATCAATAGCCGTGTGGCCGCTAAAGATTAACAGTTTTAACTCGGATTAGAATACTGGTGAATGGACTGGATGTATAGTTGTTTTATCGCGATTTCTTTTTTGTGTAATGTAAATACCTCCCTCCATGAAAGCCATAGGAGACCTTTCACGAAAACATATACGATGCGCGATTTTTTGCACAAAAGGGGTATTAGTCTCTAAAAGCAATTTTGCTTTGTTTCACTTTTCATTCAAACCTATTGCCAGTCTGTAAAAACGTATCTTCAAACCACTGCCTGATACTGATGAGCAAACTAAGCTATTTAAAAGTACTAGATGCAGTTCTTAAGCATATTTTTTTTTCTTTCAATCTGATTGATTTAAATAAAAAAACAACATTTAAAATTCAGGATATATCTAATTAAAAGCATTAAATATTTTTATAGAAATACGTTATATATTTTTCACATTTTAAATATACAGAAGATATATAACGTTCCCATGCTAATCTAAATGCTTATTCATCTAATATCCTGCAAAATATTTCAGATGGAATAGCTGCATTGTCTCGATCAGTAAGACCTACTAATATATCATATAAGACTTCAATAGAGCCCTTTTGGGCGATTGTTTAAATCCGAACCGTCTCGGACATTTTATTATTAACAGAAATCTATACTAGCATAGAAAGATTTACGAAAATCTTAAGGTTATAAACCGAGCATTATCCCCCCGCCCCGATTCCAAAACTATTTTTTCATAATACAATTAAAAGAAATATTAAATCATTTTATATCACGATTAAAATTCAGAAATAATCAGTCGCCCAATACGAATTTTTTCCTCACAATTATTATTCTCTCCGATTTCCCTACTCGTAACAACAAAAGCTTATTAAACTTTACAGAGGGTGATAAAGTATTACTTTTCAGATTATCGAGTTGCCACCTATTACTTACAAAATACACTTACACTCTTCAAAATGAGACATGAAAACGAGATATATCACAGTCAATGAAATCGAAATATAGTAGAATTCTTAATATCCACACGAACTGGGGTCACGGCTTGTTCAAATATTCAGAAAATTACGGCAACACATGAAAAGCTTTTAGCTTTAGGTTATTTACCATAACACAAATGATTTCTATGATACTTACTGCAACACATTTACGATATTTTTTCAACATATACTTTAAAGTAAAAATTAATAAAGTATGTCTAGATAAACACATAAAATTTTCATTCCTTAAAGATAAAATGCTAAAAGTTATTTACGACAATAGAAAGTTTTTATTTCTACAAATCCTAAAATTAAAAACGAAGTTTTGTTTTTATTCTTATTGCACTGGAGTACACTATATTCTTTTTGAATACAATGAAAAAACATAAATTTATGTAAAATTCCGATTTTTTAAACTGACAAAAAATTATGCAATTATACATGCGTAGATGCATATATAATACACAACCCTTTCAAAACATATACGCCATATTATATCTTCACATCATTTGAATCAACAAAAAATCAAAAACATCAGTAGAAAGTGATTTCGATAAACTGGAGTTCTACTGAGTAGGTAAAAAAAAATAAGAACGTGAAAATTCAGAAAATGCTGAAAACCAGTTCTTATATGAACACTAAAAAAATAAATAATAAAATAAAATAAAATGTATCGAAGAACATTTATTCCCCCCATTTACAAACATTATGCGGGGAAGGGGAGCATTACATAGACGAAGAAATGAAAACGTTCTGAACAAAACCATAAAAGATGCAACCGTGTTTCAGGCTATGCTTAAGTGCGAGTACGTGCTTAGAAAACCCGAATTCTTGTAGATTCTCGGGTTTTAGCCAGTGCTGCAGGCATTTTCAAGATCAACGCATGAACAAAACAAAAAAAGGGGGGAGGTCCGAAAACTGCTGGCAACCAGCCAGAAGAGCAATGCGGAACTGACCAAACAAATAAGCTTTTACGCCTCAACGTAACGCCTGAAATGGTCAAGGGAATAGGAGTTTGTTTACGATACTGGCGAACAGTATATTAGATGAAGAAGGGAAAAAATAGTAGTATAATCCGAAAGAGCAAAAAAAGACAGGAAGAGAAGTCGTAACAATATAGGAATAGAGTTCCAAATGAGATGAGATTTATATCTTCTTAAAGATTAGCATATTAATCTCATAATAATGTTTCATTCTTAAATATATTTAAAGATTTATTCTTCACAAAATTGTTTGATGAACACGAGATAACAGACCTTGACATCAAATAACAAATAAGTCAGTTTGTCAAAGTCGCAAAAATAAAATAAAAAATAAAATATCAATTTAAAGCAAACAATGTACTACTTTTGAACATAGAGAAAATCCCTTAAAACTATTAAAAACCAAAATAAACCAGGTACCGCATAATAAGAGTAAAAGCCGTATGAATAATATACAACTTCGCTTAAAGTACATAAAAACAGATATTACAGAATCTAAAGAAAGCTTATACGAATGACATAAACATTACAGAATCAATCCTTCTGTACACTGAACGAAAGAAAGCTATAAAATTAGCAAAGCAACAACCTTGTGTTTGGTGTAGATTTAGCCAAATATCAATCTAATCGTGGGCAACAAGTACAGGTCCCTCTTCAACAGGAGCAAAGAAATCTGCAAGACCGGATGAAGAGGGGCCTGTACTTATCTGCCTGACCTGTAGGTTTGCCCTCTAAATCGACTGAGTTCTTCACTAGCTCTAAGCCAAACACCAGATTGTTGCTTTACTAATTTTATGTTTCACTCTGACGTGTTTCTCTTCTGTTTTGAAAAGTAAGTTATTTTTACTCAAGACTTTGATGGGGAGTTGAACAAGGAAATTACGATAAAATAGGAAAGAATGGTTAGAAAAAAAAAAGGGGGGGGGGGAATCTAACGAATACTTTCAAGACCTGTTGAAGGTGAGACATGTAATAAAAAAATAATTAACATTTTATTTTATAGCCTATGAAACACAAACTTCACATTAAACGTTGGTTAAATTATTTTCAGCTGTCATGATTGTCTGTTTTTATGTAGCATTAAATTCGCTAAGATATGAAGAAAAAATAACCTTCAAAATTAATACGGTAATCATACAAAATAGTAAAAAAATTGTTTGTACTTCTCTGCGTTTTAAAAAATGGCTTAAAAAATAAACAGCTTTTGTTTATTCGCATTATTTATTGTTTCTTTTTCCTATCGTTACCATCCAACCAGGGGACGAACAGGAAAGTCGCTGAATACTGGTAGTTCGGTCTGGCATTCGAATTTTGGAGAACAGGCTGTTTGCGCTGGAGCTTTCGTGGTTCTCTCTAGGTGTAAAGTAGATACGAGTTTCCCTTAAAACGTTATACACTAAGGCACCCTTCCTCGTAGGCAGACAGCCCACAAGTTGCCTTCTTTGCCTTAGTCAATTAACCTATCCTTATAGTTATGCGGCGGCTCTGGTTTAGATATAACTGATACACACGAAAAAAATCAGAATTTGAAACGGATAAAAGCAATTGAAAACCTACACGTTTCACATTTTCTCCGTTAAAATGCAAAGACGTACCAAAAAACAATTAAGAACTATTGCGGCAGCATACGCAAATAAAGGTATCGAACAACAGACCACTTAAGCTGAAAAACGCTATTAACTGTAAACATGTGCGTAAAATTAGAACTGAAGTTTTTATCATCAAATAAACCTATTTCGCTCTTTCAAAATTAGGAAATAAATAACCGAGATTCAAGTAATTAATTAAAAATAAATTCATTTTTACAAACTGTCCTAATTATCTGAAATCAAAAGATTCAAAAGCTTTATAATCACTAAGGATTTGTTATTCTCCGACTATTCAACAGAAATGGTGAAAACCGCAATAAGAAGAAAAAAGTATTTGTATTCAATAACAAACACATTCAACAACAGAATGACATCGAGATCAGTTAATGTCCTATTCAATTCTCATGAAAAGCAAAACAAAATAAAAAGGTTCTAGTCTTCAAATACTACGCTATCGCTTACTACGGAAACTCGAAAGCTGAACATAGTAGTCGTAGTAGTAGTAAGAAGCACCCAGGGGCTAACAACGCCATCTTTTTCGAATCCTGCCATTGATTTCTTTTATGGCACCGCCCATTGCCCTTGCTCCTACACTTCCCTCGTTGGAAGAAGGGATAGATAGAGGACGAACATGTGACTAAGTCCTGTGCTCCCCTGCCTCCACAGTGATGCATACATATCATGGTATGCAGAGGTCACATAAAGGTTTGCCATATTTGGCGATTATCGCTCAGCATTTCATAAAGTTCAGTATTTCAATTGAATTTAACTAACAAATCGAATTCAGAAAAGAGCAAACACGAAATCCAAGCAGTTACGTGGTGGAATAAATTTTGCGCCTTTCCGCCATTCCTTCAAAAAAGAAACAAAAAAGGTGCACTGCACCCAATTTAGGATTGCAACAATGTCACGTATTACTTCAGCGAATTTCCTCACTAAGTTAACTTCTGCATATTTAAATGTAATACATTTAATGCTGCTTAACTTCATTACCTGCTACGCGTATTTAAATGCTACAATATACTGCAGCACTGAGCCTAAGTTCGCAGAAATGGTTCATCTGGATTAAAAGCCACATCATACAGAGGTCTTTTTTTTTTTTTTTCTCAGAAATTATCTTGCGAACACACACAGCTGCATGAGCTCACGCGTCTAAAAACAGAAAGATACGCCGCCGCTTCGGTCTTCACACCGACGTCGCAAACTTATTTTTAAGCGTGTTATTCTAATTTAAGACATTATAAAATTAAAAGAAAATGTCTTTTTACACTTACGAAAATACCCGAATCAGTAAGTATATAAACCTGCAGGAATTATAAAAACTACATACAGACACACACAAAAAAATTGAGTCCAATAAAATCTTATAATTTTAATAACTTTACAAATTTCAAAAACTAATTTAACGTTTCACTGCCCATTCCTGTTCACAGCAAACTATGAGCATAATTTAGTGCAAATCGAGATCACCAATTACACTTTCATCTCAAACTGACCACTAAAAAAAGTTCAAAATGAAAATTTCATTACAGACTAGCTCCATGAAATTTTATCCCTTTGTTAAAAGAAAGCTTATCTACTTTTTCTTGGAAAATTCCTCCATGAAATCATTCCCGATTTTAGTTTACAGCCCTTCCATGGCTTTTCTCGTACCTCTTGTAACTTAATACTGAGGAATTGAAAGCAGAATACTCGCAGCCTTTTATCGCCAATCTGTGACCGAATTTTCGGTTAGCGTTACGTCTCTAACGTATCAGTCGTACCTCGCAGGAAAGCACGTATGTACGTACACTTTTTGTGTTTTCCACTTGCATGAATTTTCTGCGTTAATTTTAAGGTTTTACAAAAATAGAAATGCAATTACATGAATTCAATACATAGCAAATAATTATTGCTTACCAGTCATAATTCTATTTTTCTCAGATATCAAGCGGGTAGAAAATTCTTTGCATGTTTTTCTTAAAGGATTTTGAAGACTCGTGTTTTCGATGTAATGCCAAGGCGCTGATATGAATCAAAGAAGTTTTCAAATGCCTTTTTCACAAACTTTCTTAATATAAAAATATGTATACAGATTTTGGTCAGTTTTGCCCAAAGAGGGATGCAGACTGACATATAGAAATCACAAATGATGCGGAATACAGTATCGGAAGATAAGTATATGCACAATTATTAAATTTTAAATGCTCTGGACAAAAACTCCTTCAAGAAAAATAGTTCGCAAATTTAAATTATACATTACCTGGTTTGATTAATATTTGTATGCTTCGTAATTCAGATAAAATTTCTGAAAGTAAAAATTTCTTTGGGTTCTCTAATTTCATTAAACCTATTTCGAATCATAAAAAGCCTAAAATTACACCGTACTGGCCAACACTGGAGAGATTTTAAAATTGAAATGTTCACCACCAACAATGAACAAAAATTGTCGAATTTTACTCTGAAATCAATATTCAATCATTTCGACGCAATATTTCGCAAACATACGGAATCTCTGCTTTAACAGTTTCAACGACAAACGATAGATTTCTTAAAGTTTCTGGCAATCGTTTAATAACCGATTTTTGAATTTTAGCTGGTTATCGGAACTGCTAAATTTAATATAACTACGTAACCCTCCTCCGACTAAGATCTAATGCGAACACTAAATGGTCTATTCAATTATATACAGTTTTACTGCACCTCATTTAAACTTACTTCCTAGAATTATGCTGATCGATAAACAAAAAGTAACTGTCAGCTCAATCGACCAGAAACTGCTCAACAATCGGGCTTTTGATCATAGAAGATATATAATTCAGCTACACATATTCGCAAACTTAACTTACCCTGCACGCCAAACACGTATATGTTGTTAAGTGAGAGAATTTTTTAAAGTTTATTTATTGGAATTTATTTCAACAGCGATTATGCGCTTAAGAAAGTAAAGCATCTTTATTTCCTTAAAAAAAAATTCCGCCAGGAGGGGAAGAGGACAAAATTAAATGAGGAAATTACTTTTATTTTTTCAAGCACGCAAACCACTTTTATTTCAGTTAAAAAACAACGAAATTTATTTAGGTATAAGCCTAAATAAAGAATAAATTACGCTGTTTAAACCTAGCCGCTAATGATTACCCGCCAGTTATTTGTTGAAAACAGAAGTGTTATCTAATTTGTTAAACACTAATCTAGAGTAAATTAACAGCGTCCTTATAAATTATTCTTAGTCTTGTATTAAATAAATATTAAAAAAAAACATTAAAGGTCACTTTCTGATTTTGTTTAAGTTTTGAAATGGAAACCACAGAATTTTTAAAATATTAAAATTCAGGTGTAAAAATAAGTATAATTACTTAAAACTTTTAAAACAGGATTTTAACTACGGATTAAGAAGGTAAGACTCATAAATTTCTAATTCACTCTACGCGATGCACGTTAGAAATTCAACCTCCATAAAAGAAAAGGGAATTTTGTTAAAGGGGGTAAATTTGGAGTATATCCGAAATAGCGGTAAAGAAGGCCCTTTCGGAAGGCCTCTGGAAGGGAGCAGAATCTGCGCCTATAATCATTCACTTGCGCCCAAAATAGCTGTCACAAAACAGCATCGAGAAATTAATATTTACCAAGCTACACAACTTCCACAAATACCATTCATATTTTATAGATTACTTTTGTGGGCGTGAAATCGAGAATCTATAATGCAAGTAAAACAGATTCTTATTCGAAAAGACATTCAGAAAAGTATTTTTAAAATGTTAAAAGGAATCTTGTTAATGATGTTAAGAACATGTATCTCAAACTTAACTATTAAATTTACACATCGGATTAATTCTGGTCATTTATTTTTTAAGCTGTCTCAAATTAGAATGAAATCGTAACCGATTTTAACTCTCCAACAGGAAATTACTCTAGTTTAATACACTTTTAATATTTTAATCTTAAATATACTCGTTTTAATTCAACTAAGCAAAGAATAATATTAAAAGGATTTTTTTTTAAACTACCGTGTCATTCTGAAAACCCAATCCACTTAAAAATGATCTCATTCCAATTTTTCAATAAAATATATCAATTAATTCCCTATCATGCGCGGTATTTTTATCCGCAAATCACAAAAAGAGAATAAGAATGTTCGCTGCTAAGTTTTAATTTGTGAGTAAAAAATGATAAATCGCGCTCAGAAATACCTAAAAAATGCAATAATTGAAAACTCAAATTTACTTTTAGCACTACGTTCAATCTGCTTCGGTCTGCTATGTGTTCTTTAAAAATTTCACTTTTTGAGAATGTTAAATCCCAAAGATAAATATTCAAAAATATATATAAAAACCTAGGTGCCTCCTCTTCACATCGCCTAAATAGAAGTCCTTAATCATTTTTATTTATTAATTAATTAAATCAAACCTTGGAGTTAGTGGAAGAATTAAAATATAAGGTATTCAGAAAGCTAGTAAAAACGAAATGTATCCGTTTCCTTAATATTTAAAACAAGCTGAAAGATCATTTCAATAACTCAAATGATGAGGACAATAGCAGGTGGTTTACGAAGAGAAATTAGGCACGCGCATGCACGCACACCTGTTTTTGCTACCCTCCCCCCTCTTCCAAACCCGCTCCTTTACGTAAAATTACATTCGCAGTCAGAGCGCGTCTTCTTCCATTCATAATTCCTGGTCGAGGTCAATGACTCACAAGGTTCGTAGAATTTCCCCCTCCCTTTCATATCTTTCAATGATGTCAAATATTAAGGGTCCTTGCACCCCATCGCTTCCAAGACGCTCGCATGATTAGACGTTTCTTGATATTAACAGAGAAACTTTAAACTTAATATTATAATTTACAAAAGTGGTTAGAATGAAATTTATGACGAAAATTGTGCATAAACTCGAAATGTTATAATTGGCTCATAGAAAATGTTAGCCTTAAATTTTTTAACAACAAATCACAAAATGTAGAACCTCTATAAGCTAAATTTTAACCATAACCAACTAGTAACTACAGAACATCAGAAGATAAAACTGTGCGCGTTTTCAATAACTGAGACCATACGGATTTCACGAACCCGACCCGTCAAATAAGCAGGAATATGGAAACTGCAAAAAGGGCATTTGGTAGCTTTAACCACTTATCCACTAGTAGAATTTTCTACAGGAAATTGTCTCATTTTCACATTATATATTGGAAAAACTCAAGAAAAATTTAGTCAGTTTGCGTACTGAAGGCAAAAACGTAAAGCTACGTGGCCCGTTCTAGAAAATCACAACGGAAAAACGTGATTTACGTAACCCGTCCATTAATTAATTACAGGGCGATGAGGATGAACAATAAATATCGTCCACTAAGAATTTATTATCGATTGTAGCCCTAAGCAACTTGATTTAAGAATTAAATTGATGCACTATAAGCATTTCTCTCTATTTCAGAATTCAGTGTAATACTGGCAAAAATAAGAGGTCTGTGCGGCCATTCAAAATAGCGCTGAAAGAACAGAAGCAAAATTTTGCATATTGGACTACATGATAATGTTGGCCTTAAGCTACCAAAGAACTGGCCGCCATGAACGATTTAGAAGTTAATGAAGTTGGCTGCCGTATTTATGGGCCCGGATTCTAATACCGGGGAAGGCACTAATGTTTGCAAGTGTATAGTGTCTTTGCAGCATGGAGAAACTTACTATACTTGGGCGAAATACTTATACATTTAAAGTAAACCTTCAAATACTTGTGCGAAGTCCTC
>KK118249.1:128341-143673 GCA_000611955.2 Stegodyphus mimosarum | reverse complement strand
GCGGGTACGAGACTCTCAGAACGTCGCCTGGGGTGTTCCATATTCAATCTGGGGCAGAAGTTGTACATTTAGTGGGAGTGGACTAAACCTATATGACCAATGTCTAAATTCCTTGGTGTCCCGCACACTTTCTACCTGTAGCTGTCCCAATCAGCCGTCTCTCATTACACTTAAGTTAATAAAAAAGAGGATTAAGACCCTTTCTGTAGCTATTCTTTTAATTTTCCCCGGTAGCATACAAAATAATTACACAACAGAAAATGCAAGTTTTCCTGATTGATACCTGTTAATAAAAACTAATTAAGTTGCCCAGCATATGCACAACAAATGTAATATGAAAAAAATATATATATATTTTACAATGCTAACACTTAAATGCGTCAAAATTGCCAGATGACAATTAAATATCTAAATGCTCATGAGTCCTGAACTTGCAAAAATAAAATAAGTAGTAATGAAATCATAAATTTAAAATTGTAGCAAATATTGCGAAGCATTATTTTATATGCTTCATTTAAGTGCACACATACAAAAGGCAATGGGGCCACTAGATTTTAATTCTTATTAACATTTCAAACAACTCACTGTTTTACGATAACACTTCAGCTGTTGCATTCAAAATCGGACGCAAATGAAATATGATATGGGCAGAAATCTGGAATTTCCAACACTATTTCTACATTCCATTCCACCGTTAGAAGCTTTAAACCTCGTGTTCATCCTGCATCATATTAAAGATACAACAACGTCTCGAAACATTTAAATATAAAAATAAAAAGTACTTAATTAATTTCAAAGCTTTTAATTCCGGCGTGAATCAGACAGCCAAGAAAAACATATGCAAATACTATTAGCACACTGTTGGCCGAATCTCCCATTTCCTGTTTCCGCTATAGTCGGCGAAGTGTTAATGAACTTGTTCTGAGGCATTCCTTTTCAGGCTCACTTGCCCTCCTCGGAAAATATCAGCTGTTGGTAGAAGCCGATATACAAATGACACAGTTTAAATGTTTCAAAACTAATTAAATTAAATCCTTTTAAAAATTTGCTCTGACACTTTTCAGATAAAAAAATTATACTAACACTTGAGACAACTTCTGAAACGCTAAGTATATATTTATAATAAAGTCGTTAAGTTACATATATACGCTACTAGGCCTCTTCCAAACGCACTTAGCAAATCACTTATCATTTTTATCACTTCCCAAAAGTGTGAAAAGCACGAGTTAACTGTACGGCATGCCAAGTGAAATTAACGAGAAAAAAATTCTTTAGAAATTAGCTTTCCAAAAACACAGTCTAGAGCAAGCAGAATTTATATGCCAAATGAGTTTAACATTTGAACGCAAAAATTCCAGAAAAGGTGACGGTTTTGCTATGACGTCAGTGTTCAATTGAAAGTGTTTCAATATTTCCGGATTTTATAACAATACATAATACATTCTTGCTATAGAATTCTCCCTGTAGACTAAACATGAAAGTTTTACAGTCATCGCAAAACCTACGTACAAAGCAACATAAACAACACTGATATCATGTCATTATGTAACCAAGGATATCTGATTAATTTACTTAAAATATAATAGCGATAGATACGATTATGAAGAATTTAATATCGATAGAACTGTCTCTTAAAATATGGCATCAATATGCAGGGCCGGCGCTAAGCACTTTGACACACGGTGCTCTGCGGGTCCTAAATTCTGTTGCCAGATGCCTGATTAAATTCTAAAAATTTTGCCGCTTCTGAATTCTACTACTCAGTGCATTTCGTAAGTTTTACTGCTCGATTTTTCTTTAGATTCTGCGTGTGGCCGCACAAGTTGCACTAGCTTTAACGCCTGTCCTGTCTATAGGACTAACAACGAATTTTAAGATGGATACAAAAACAAGCTATTTGATATTCCTTACACTGTATTACTAGTATCTGGTTATTCATTTTGGCTTGGAAGGGGAAATGCTAATTAACGGGGAGGGGGACAAATGTTTAGGTACAAAGAACTCATCTGTTAGATCGCTTAAGAAGACTGAATAATACGGCAATTGTCTAAGCCTATTCGTGCAAGCAATTACAAACGTTTTCAGTTTCGACTGTGACCGGGGCGAAATGGATTCGGTTTCCACATGACATACTAAATGCTATATCATAATTTTTGGAATTCAAAAGATAAAATATTCTAATTTAATTTTTTATAGTATAATGGTTTGACCAAAATGATGCTTCGAAATAAAATAATAGGGGAAAATCATCAGCGAAGATTATTTCGCAAGCAATTTCGAATAAGCCTTACATGTGATAAAATCATCTCCTTACCACTGGATGTTCTGTGCAGAAGGCTACCTGTTCAGCAATGTTCCAAGCAAATTCTTTTGAAATATTAAATACGGCATGTTCCCTTGCATTAAATACTATGATACACTTACCTCTGAGAAAAAAATACTGCGCAAAATAATTAAATACAGTGGAAAATCGATCATTCAAAACATTCGGGATTTACAGCAGTTTGGATAAGTAGAAAAGACGATGTAAAACTTATTCCAAATCAGCACTTCGCAATCTCAATGACCATAGCAACAGCGGCATTTTCCCACTTTCCATTCCTTTAAAATAAAGCTAACTTTTTCAATACAAATCGGCGCTTAGTTCCATTTTGCGGCTATTATTTTTTATTTATTTATTTATTTATTTTTAGCATTTTCGTTTCAAAATGCGGCTATAATGCGAATTCCTTTCAAGCACAGAAATTGAACTGGATCAGTTTCCGGCTACCCAACCACCTCTTAGCTGTTTCTAAACATTCAATTCCTTTAGTATTTAACTGACTTCAATCATATTAAAAAATTCTCTTCACTTTGTTCGTTCTGAAAAGAAGATACGAACTCATCGTTTAAAACATAGGATTTTTGCTTCAATATTTAACTATCTATTCTCATTATGTTGTCTTATTTGTGTTTAATTGGACTGTGTCCGGTAACAGAATTGAATAGTCGGCTATATCTGAACGACATCGCTACTTTAATTTTTATCAGATAACAAATTTGATTAGTGTTCCGATTTCAAACGACTTTAGCACAGTAGTTAACAGACGCCATTAAAAAGTTGATCATTTGGATATATGGATTTTTTTTTTTTTTTACTGTCCAACATCATAACTTTTGCTGCTTCAAGTTCTACAATCTTCTAGAACAACATATCGGCGATTAGATTACTGGTATCTAAATAAATTAAAAACTTATATGTAACAAAAATTATCATGGATATAATCAAAAAAGAGAAAAGTAAAATGTATAAGGTAGAATTTCAAGTTTTATCAGCTCAAAATATCAAACTTGAAAAATTAACCTTTTTCTACCTTAGAAGTATTTGATTACTGCCAATAAATTTCCAAACTGCTAATTTTACAAATATTTTTTTCAAAAATTTATACTCATTTACATATTACTTAAAATATATGTTGTTAAAACTCTAAACCTAAACACACAGAATTTCTTGCCACCATCATCAGATATATGTAAATTTCCCAATTTAAATAAATTCTACACAGCTAATGATTAATTTTAAGTTTTCAATATACACTTCATTGAAAACAACTTACCTGAATTTTTCCTACATACCTTGATATTCTGAAAATTTCAGTGATGTGCTTGCAGAATCTAGCTTTAGCTCAATTACTGTATGGTATTTTTTACAACAGAGCAACATTTAAAAAGTAGTTGTTCAGATCAGCAGATTTTAAAATTTGTAGAAATTGAAAATAGTTTTAATGAAAATGCAGGTAGCCTTTATGCAACTAGTGATATAAGCTACATTTTTTACTTGACTATAGTCAACTTACCTCAATTTTTACTGCATTGTTTTTAGATCACTAAAATAATCTTAATACCTACTTTTAGCTCAACTACAGGAAGAGTATGTTTTAATAAATGCAACAAATAACAGCAGCACATTTCAAAAGAATAGAAGCTTGAATCAGCGCACTGTAGCATAACTGTAGCAAACTGAAGCAGGACATTTCACATATTGTAAATATACAAAATTTCACACAATGAAAATTTTAAGTACTTCCCTATTTGTATACTTGATAAATTAATTAAAAGAATTCAAAGTGAACATCTACCCATGAACAACAAATGCTTATTTACTTCAGATTATACAATAAGATTTACAATGCTCATTTTGAAACTTACAACCGGAAAAGTAGAATATTGTTTTTCAAAGGTAGAAAATGAAGAGATGAATAAAAATAATTCAATAATTATTTATCTTTTCATATGAAGAAAAGAAAAACCAGGTTTTATCAACATAAACTCTTTTATATAGTTCTAGACTAGTGGCTCTCAACCTTTCACAACTGTTAGATCATCATCCCCCCTTTTGAAAACTCAAAAAAAAAAAAAAATTTATTTAGATTATTTTTTAATGTTTTATAAAGTTAATACAACAAAAAGGAAAGAAAATGTTGATAAATAACAAAACTCAACTAATACATTGAATAAAATACTTTTTTATATTCATAAACTAAAACTAAATTCTTAACAGCTAAATAAAAGATGGACAGCATTCTCCTTACCCTGAAACTATGAAACTAACTCTGGCTGAGAACCCCTGTTCTAGATGCTAGACTTTTGTATACTGGTTGCTGGACTTATACTTTGTAGAAAATGATTTTATGCACTACCTGGGTTCAGACTCACTGACTTTATATTTCTAAAAACTTTCATTTGCTTCGAATTTGTCAGACAAAATTTAAAAAAAGGGGGGGGGGCTTCTTTGATGCAGAAGCTGAATAAAACTCAAACTACGTTTTTACAAAAATTTGATACTAAAATCCTGTTCTGAATTAATACTTGGCAGAAACTGAGTTATATTTTACCATTTAGCAAGCTAGCACTCAACCATGGTTTTTGCTGAAAATATTATGCAACTTCGGGAATATTTTGAGTTTCTGAAATAACACATCACAACATACATTCCTCACATAGCTTACATCAACTGATATGCATATACCAATGTCAATGCATCATACAACTTATGACAGTAGAAAAATGCCTAATCTAGGAAACACTTTTACACTATTCTTCAGACAAAATACAGAACTGATAAGTGCAAATCATTTGGGAAGAAATACATTATCAACTTATTCTCCACCATACAAGAATTCAGGAAATAGCTCAACTTTTCTGCTCAGTTTTATTTTCAAAATAAATAGTAAAATATTCTGTTTCAGAAGCTAAACCTGAATATTAAAATTTTATGAGGTAAAATTCTATAGAATGATGAAGGAAGGAAGGCAAAACTTTTCAGAATACCTTTATTAAATTTTTTTCTGCAATAACATATTCATATAATTTTATTTAAAAAAATTTTAAGAAATCGTGATTTCATTCAATTAATTGTTCACTTTAAATATAGGACGCTTTGCTTAGGTACTCAATAAAAGAAATTAATATAACTTGTAGCAATATGTAACCTTCAATATACAAAAACCTTGATAAACTTTTTACATGCCTTACATTTCATAATATGGGTATCTGAAATTCTAAAGCATCTGTGCTGCATAATCTAATCAAGATGTATCAAAAACCATGATTCAATAATCAGAGCCAAGAAATACAAAATTTAATATTTATTAAAAAACAAAATAGCCTATATTACTATAACTTTCAATAAAAAAAACATTTTAATCCAAAAGATATTTATTAGGAAAACATTAAAAACAAAAACTGACATTGTGCATCTTAGCTTCATAAGTATGAATGCAAGGTGTACATTCAAAATGTCTACCTCAAAATTTTTATTCTTGTTTTGAGGTTACGCATATCAATTCTTTTTGCGGGATTTAGCTCTAAAACCTGAACTTCCCAGAAAGGCTATCAATAAATGGAATTTCCACGGTCATATCTCCAAAATGAATCACTCACTTCGTACTTTAACTCTTTTTTTCTAATATATATCTGTACGAGATAATTTTGTTGTTAGATGAGACAACTGACTAGAGAAAGCACCAATTATTTTGCAGTTGTGACTGGGGTGATAGAAGTAGCTTGCACACGAATACGATGCGCGATAAAAGAAACTTGCAGACAATGAATGCTTTGTAAACAACAGGACACATAATTTTATCTTGAGGAATAATTTCTTTTGACATATTTTCTTTCTCTCGCAGCACTATGGATGTGACAAGCGCACCCCTGAATTTTATACACAATTAACGCATTTTGAAACAATGGACAACAAAGCAGCAAGACAAAAGCTAGTCAGGCAAGAAGGGAAGAAAAAAGTGAATGTGCTCTTCAACACTGCCTATATACAAGATTGAAATCCTTTGTATGTGCATAATGAAGAAGAGACTAAGCTTTGAACGGCAACTGGCCGAGAGTTCTAGGGCACTGCAGATATATGTGACTCAAAGCAGACTCTTTTAGCAGATTGTAGCTAAATTAAAAGGGCTATTACCAAATTAAGCTAGTAATTTTATTTTACATTTCCTATCATGTGTATGTAAGATATAAAACATGACAACCAACTACTAACTTTAACTGGGCAATAGTCTCCTTTATTCCTCATTTTAGTTTGGCTACTTCCCCTTCCTGTCCTAAAAATACTAACTGTTTATAATGCATGAATCTAAAGTTCATCATTTCAAAATTAATTAGCATCACGTCATCTCATGTAACTATCACTTTTATTAAATCACAGCTCAAAATGTCAACAAAAAACCAACTCTGAATCTCTCCCAGCTGCTGAATGCATACATACTCCTCATTTTCTCTTGCTTTGCTATCACGCTGCAGATGACTGCAATCTATTGTCCACTGTCTGAAAATGTACGCTTCAAAATATTCGACGGAGCCTGTTGCATTAATGATAATGTGTGAACCTGATTATGCAACTCAAATTATAAAAACAAAAAAACGATGTGATGTATCTATAGTAACATCTATCTGCAAGTCTCTCCTTCATTATGCATCATTCAATCTATGCAGTAAAATAAGTACCCAATAAAGATACTACACACTGTATTACATACACATTTATTCTATCCTATTTGTCTGGGCCCACCAGCGGCCGAGTGGTAAAGACGCTGAACACTGGTAGTTCGGTCCGAGGTTCAAATCCCACGAACGGGCTGGCTGCATGGGCGGTTTCGTTGTTTTCCCCATGTGTAACGTGTATACGAGCCAGTTTCCCTTAGAAAGTCCTCCACGAAGGCATCCCTCCCTTTAGGCAAATAGCCCTCATGTGCTTTGCCATAAATGAATAACCTAACCTATTTGTCTGGATATATTTTAAGATGTATGTCCGTATACTTAAAAGCATCAGGATAAATACACAGCCTGAATGCTTGGAAGGTTAAATGGCCACAGCTTGTAAAATGCACCTAAATTATTTTTCCATTGCATGCCCAATTAAAATTATATATACTGCAAGTAAATTTGAACATCAACTGACAATGAAGCAGCAAATATGTTTTCTGAAATCTTGAACTCTGTTTCTCAAAGTCAGCCAATATAGTTCGACGGTCTCAAACGCAACCCTGGCTGGCAATCTGCCAAAACACATAGACTGGTACAAAAGGGGCGTTATTATTCGCTGTGACGTGAAAGCTCAGGTGAAAATCTTCTTTGCTCCAGAAAGAGATAAGCTAGCGTGGGAAAAAGTACCCATCTTTCCACCCTATTTTGAGAATTATTCGGTCAGAATGGGGCATGCGTGTTTGCACTCATTGTCATGGATGAGGCGGTCGAACTGTACCTGGTAAACAATGCTGCATATTTTTTGTTTACATGACTTTTCTGAGATAAAGTTCCACTGTGAATTAAATTATTGCCATTACTACGAGACTGCTTTAATTTCAATTTAATTTCAAATGATGTCAGCCTTTAAAAAATCTTTCTTAATAGCATTTGATAATACAGCTGAAACTACAGTTTCAAGAAAATGTTTACAAAGTTAACATTTGACTGAATTGATTCTTCCAATCTCACAGCTCATTTGTTTCTTTTCGCTCATCATGACAAAGGTCTCGATGCCACTGCTCGTCCAATTCTTCTGCTCCAACCTTGCTAACTGATCATGATTCCAATGCTCATCCGACTCTTCCTGCTCTTCAATCAAACCTCGCTAACTACTCTCGACTTACCTTTTGTTCTGGATTTTTTCATCATGGTTATTATTAGCGAATGATGAGTCATAAAAAAGAAGTGATCCACTTCAGCGACCAAACGATTCTGATCTGATCCCATAACACAGAAGTTTAGCCCATAATAAATGGCAAACAAATAACAGCAGATTACATTTCAATCACTTTATTAAAAACTAACCTTGAAATAGAATAATACAGCAGAGATGTTTCTTAGTATTTTTAACTGGAGAGAAAATACAATTGAAATTTCTTCTTTTATACAGCAAATTCTACTAAAAATACATGAATGTTAAAGTGTTTCACACTGTGCAAAAGCAGGGAAGGAAAAAAAACTGCAATCTGGTTCTAAAAATTTTCAAAAACTTACCTATTAAAAACAATATCACTTTCAGCATATTTTTCTAATTTTTCTACTGGTGGTAAAAGGTCATCAGGATTCACCAGTGAATCATCAACTGAAAAATGATCAGAATCACTATCACTTTGTTTGAGAGTCATTTTGGAATTCTCTGGCTCATTTATAACATCAGAATTATCTGAAACAGAAGTATAATTTAATCAATAAAAAATGGTTTTTTTTACCGACAAATGCAAATTCATAAGAATATTTGTAATATGAATTAAAATTATAATCCAGGATAATTTAAAATAAGAGACACTTTTAAATAGTAATACTCAGTAATTTTTTCCTTCTATAATTAAATGATCATTATTTAATGCTGTTTTGTAGAAAAGTTTAAAGTCAGACACAATTTTTTAGTCATACTTATCTCAATCATTTTTACATATACTTCCAGCATATACTACCTACATATAAAAAAATTTAAATTTGTATGCATGTTAGACAAAGGATTCTATACGATTTAAGGCACTAATCACCAATCTATTTTGCACATTAAACCACATTCTAGAAAAACAGGTGGAGCAGCAGGCACATTTATTTTTCAACATACATTTACAGGTTGACATAATTAGTAATAATATACAAAAAAATACATCAAAAATTATAATTTTAAGGTATAAAAATTATTGACTGTACTCTTACATAAAATAATTCACTACAAAATAATAAAGACAAAAGTTTACAAATTCCTTGGTTTACAATTTCTTGGTATAATAATTATTTATAAAAAAATGCAATTTTTAAAAGTCAATGTGATATTTGGCATTGCATTTCATGAGCTATTGCTTCATAATTAGAAGAGTACAATGATAATCCAGCTCGTAAGCAATCAAGTTGTTCATCTCAGATCCATTTTTTGATTTTGTAATATTCATTGTTTAAAACAAAGATTCACACATGTACAAAGAAAGAAAAAACAATTTTGGTTTGTATGATGCTCTTTTCAGGAATGGAAATTTATTTTTGTTGACTATTTTCCAGAAGTTCTCATCTAGTATAATGGATTTGAGGACACAGCTTATTAAATGGTCAAGTCATTTTGAAGATCCCAAATTTCGATCCTGATTAACCCAGATAATTATGTATTCAGTTGCAATCTTAATAAGGATCATCCCATTACACATCCATCAACAAATATGTAAATGGAATCTGTAAGCATATGGGAGGATCGTTACTGTAACTTCAGAAAATGAAAGACTAAACTTTTAAACAGAAAATTTATGGAATTTCACATTACAATGCATGAAATTTCTAGTGATCAGGTACTCGATGGTAGCATAACCTTCCACAGGGTTACTAATCTGTTGTGAAAGGCACATTAGAGGTATATCATGATCGAAGATTAGGAAAACCCAAAATATCAACACATTAAAGAAGTGCAACGTCGGCACCAAAACCCACACAACTTTGCAGTTGGCAGCAGCACTGAGTAGCAGACAAAAGTCTGTCAGAGACAGAGAGTCCAAAAATTTTAGAAGCACTGGGCAACAAAAAACCAAGCAGCAACCTAATTTAGTGCAATATTCGAGTGCAGCTAGAAGTTCGTAACACAACAAACCAGAAACTATCACAAGCTAAAGTGATTTCACCACTATCAGTATATGTTTAGACAGAAATTTTGCAAAAGAGAGAAGTTTGTGTCCATTTTATCTCTTACTGCTTGATGCAAGATTATTATTGAAACGAAGAATTGATGAAAATTTAGGATTTTATGTTAATCAACCACTTATAACCTGAAACATTACTTCAACTATTTCTTTCCGTAGTCCTCACCAGAATGCAAATTAGTTGTTGAACATTTATGCCTACAGTTTGAATGTTCAGAGTTGGCATCCTTGCCTTGTAGTTACGTACTATTATCAGCACAACCAATTTTTTTTCTGACTTTAGTCATTCTGCTAGTCAATGTTTAAATATGTGCCACTAATTACTTGAGCCAGCTTAAGTGACCTATTTTATGTGCAGACTCAGACTATGTTACCTAAATTAAATTTAGCTTCATCTTGTGTTATTTTAAACACTCATACATAGTGAAGGTTCATTTGTAGCACAAGTAGCGCTTCTTGTTAATTTAAAGAGATCAATAAAAAGGTTATTTTAAGATCCTGTCATCTGAATTCAGGCTGGAACTATATAACTCGTTGGTCAGTAGTAGGGTCTGAAGAACACCGAGTTAAACTTTTATACAAGTATTACGCTACAATAAAGGTGATGGATTTTATCTTGAATAACGGCAACTAACAAAACAAAAATCAAAAACTGTTGACCAAAATTGAAAATTGCTGTCAGTTCAGTGGAGAAGTCCATTCTTTCTGCGATCCCAAAACTTCCATGATGCTCAATCACTGGTGAAATAAATGATGATCTCTGTCTAAGATTACCCAGAAGTTTTTATGAAAGATTGAGTTTCATGTACAAAAGAGTTAACTGCAGCATATTACTGCGAGTGATTACAAAACTTGTGAAATTGCATAAAAAGACTCGACTTGCTTAGGAAAGGAGAATTAATTTTCAATGACACCCACATGTGAGAAAGTTGTGATAAGTCTGCTTCCAACATGCAACAAATACATTTTGAAAGGTTTACTTCACCATAAATCCTCATATTTCATATTCTTTCCCAAACTGAAAGAGCCCCTGCTTGGAAACAACTCAACAAGAGTAGTTACTAAAGCCATTCCAAGCACTGAATACGTGTAGTATCCCACAGCGAACAGCATATCTTCTAAGACATTGGATGCAAGCAGAAACTGTCTGAAATTAGATTAACCTAAGAAAAAATTTGAGAGAGCACTTTTTCCAAGTCACTCCATACAGGTATATTTACTTTGTACAACCCTGACGTTCATTATCTGTCCTAAAAGTAATTGACAGAAATGGAATTATTTATTATTTTGTTTGTTACTCTAACAATAATCATGCGGCAAATAGTTTGAAGTCAATTAATTAACATATATGAATGACAAATTAAATTCGTGATTTAAAGAAATGTGTCATTGTACAATTTATATTTTTAAATTCAACTGATTTTTCAAAATTAAACCCTTTTTGTTGCAAGTAAATCGCATTTAAAAGGGCAGAGAGTCTTAGTTAAGGTGTCAGGCAGCCACATGTGGTGGTGAGCCACAGTTTGACCATACCTGGTATATAATTTAAGAAACTCATTTTTATGCTTGCAATAGATTTTTTTATCCTTTGCCAATTTATATATTTAGGTAAAGGTGATACTGCTTTCAGACCAAAAATTCGATAGTGAGTTTTCTGTGAACAAGCACGAATTAAACGAGCCCACAGCACTTTCTTACTACTTTTACAATGATATCTGTGTGTTTGTATATGTGTGATGATTTTTCACACACGACAACTCTTATATGAATAACACTTCCAAAAATTTCACTTTGCTATATTCAATCTTTATTCATTCATATAAAGAGTTGATTAGATTTAAGCTAAAATCAGACAATCAGGAGTGTTACTTTAGAGAAACCTCATCGTAACAGTCTTTAATGGACAATTCAAAGTGATACTTTATTTGAAGCCCATAACAGCTTTTAATAAAAACTAGATTAAAATATAATCTCAAACTTTCCAATTTTAGTAGTTAAAACCTTTTTAAAATTGAAATCAACACATTACATTTTAGTAAAATTGATAAACTGAAAGCGATATTTTACTTGAAACTCTGAACAGATTTTCGTTAAAAAAAAAAAAAGAGATATTCTAATATTTCTCAAATTTAAAATACGAATGTGATTCAGAACAACATAAAAAAATTTGTAGGCACTGTTAATACAATGAGAATAAGCTCAATATGAAGCAATTAAATGTATTAGCCTCAATCCTCAATATATACGTTTCACTTTTGTGCTGAATTACTTTTCAAATAAAAGGATACTGCCTGCAGAAGTTAACTTTAGGTATTATTTCCAAAGAAATAATATAGTACTAACATGCCAAATATAATTTAAAACATATGGCAACATTTAGCTCTCTATGTGGAATTCTAAAGATAATATAGTATTAACATACTGAATATAATTAAAAACATATGGCAACATTTAGCACTCTATGTGGAATTCTAAAGATAGAAGATCTAAAGATATTCTGTGATTGTGATGTGATTGATCCGTGAATCCAAAACGTTATATAACCAGGGAATTTATTACGATCGATATGATACTTTCAAATCACAGCAAGAGAATGGATGAGTGTGCATAGTTATCTAATGTCTATTGTATGGGAGGACAGAATAACAAAATAATTAACACAGAGACATAAAATTTATAAATAAATTAGACTTTATTTACAATCAACTGAAAGTGATAGTTTACTTAAAGTTCATTGCTATTCCGTCAGATTTCACATTTACCACTGAATTGGCGGGAGGTCATATACTGGTCACATAACACTTTTTTTCACAATAATGTCTATGTGTGAAGCTTCCAAAAAAGTCTACTTTCCTCATTTAAACTCTTTATGTACATATAAAGAAATGATTAAATTGGGGTTAAAACTAGACAACTGGAAGTGGTACTTCGCTTAACCCTCTCAGAGTTATAAGTGCCATATTGTATATGGAAGGGTAATTTTTGGATTCCTTACACATGAAAATTTCTGCCAGCTTTTAATGTTGGGATTAATGTAATTGATGATTTTGGGTTGGATGTATATTGGAAGAAAAGGAATCAAGATACAAAGTGAAAGAGTTGTTTTTTAATTGTAATCAAGGAAATACAATTTATTTATGACATTTTGAGGAACTCTGAAATCTCAGGGCTAAATCCATACTGCTAGACGCGTTAAAAAAGCCCATAACAGTTTTTAACTCTCTGAATGTTACAGGTTTGACCCTCAAATTTGAAAGTTAAAAAAAAGTCATGAATAAGTGGTTTTCTTTTAAGGGGGAGGTATTTTAATTCCTTCAAAATAGTCTCTCATTTTATAACTTGACTCCTTTTCTTCCAATGCACATGCAACTTAAAATCAGACACATTAGAAGCTGGCAGAAATTTTCATGTGTAATGAATTTGAAAGCCATCTTTCTAGGCACAGTTTTATGTGCATAACCTTTGGGTTCATAAAACCTACACTGAAATATAATATCTAAAACTCTTCAGTTTAACTATTTAATAATTTTATATCAATGAAAACACTCCATTAGGTTTGGCTAAAACTAATAAACTGAAAGAGAAGCTCTGAAAGACTTTCACAAAAAATATATTACAAGATAATCCAAAAACTTTTCAAATTTGGCATTTAAAAAAAAGTATGTGATTGAAGATGGCATATTACATTTAAAAGTAATAACTGTATTCAGGGTTCGTACCCATTTCTGCACACGGAAATTAAGTACTTTTAAGGAAATGAAATTAATGAAAAAAATTAAGGACCTATGAGCAAATAGGAACTGAATAAATTCAATTAAAAATATTATTTTTGACTGAACTTCACATTTGTAATACCATCCTAAAAAGGAAATAGATCCATAAGTAGGATTAATTATTATTAAACATGAATTAATTAACAAAATTATTAATAAGTTTGAGAATAAATTCAAATTTTGTTTCGCTAACAGTTAGCTTTATGTTGAATTTTTTTTTAAATGTTTCTTTAATTTTTCACACCGGTCTATATTTTCAGAAACATTAGGAGTTCATTGTTGAAAGACCTTTGTTCAGTAAGGGTTTGATTTTCATCTTCATTTATGTTTGCGTTTATTTTTATAAGACATAAAACTGATTAAGAAATTCATTAGATCTGTCTAGAAAAATTATTTAATTTATCATTTCCTCAAAATATTGTGTTTTATTTTTATAGATTTCAGACTTCTTCTTCAAAAACTACAAACGTTATGTCCATGGAGAGGAGATGGAAAATGTTGTGGACTGGTCAATTGGTTATTAATTATATTTGTTATGCTGAAATGATGTGTCAAATTTTTATATGTGTATATGTGAAAATTTTTTATCTACTGTTATAGCCTATTACGTTTTTTATCTGTTGTTATGAAAATTTTATCCTCTTTCATGAAAATTATTTTTGAAGAATTTATGTAATATGAAATAACATAAAAATAAACTATTTTTCTTTGATTTCATAAAGGCTAAATTATTTATTGAAACTGTATAAAATTTAGATGATAAATGTATAAAATAATCTGTAGGATATGAAAATTTAATGTACACTCACGTTTGTGAAAATTGCAACACCATGAAGGACTTACGCGAGTGAGCTGAAATTTTCAGGAAATGCAAAGTAGCGCATGATATGCAAATGATTAGAATTGCAAATCCGTAGCGCATGCGTATGCTGAGCAGCGCCCTCTGAACGGCTGATGGATCCGAATAAATAGACGGCTGTAGCGAGGCGTGTATCAACACATTTTTTTAACATTTTAGAATTTTTGGATTTATTTAATGATTTCTAAAAATATAGAAAAACTAAGAAATTGTATTTAGAATGTATAGAAAAAGCTGGTAATTTTATTTCTTTAGCAATATCAAAATTCAGAAGAAATATGAAATATGTATGGTAAGGGCTGGTTATAAAGCTAATGTGGCAGAATTTTTAGAATCTAGTGACAAACTGAGCAACAAAATCTAGAAATATCATAGCTTTTAGAATTTATAGCAGGCACTGGAAGCAGAATTTAGAAAGAGACTATGCAGCAGAATTCAGGATTCAAAGAGATTGCCTAGGAAAATGCCTAGTGCTAGTTCTGTATGAGGCATTAAGGCATATGAATCTTTTAAATTGTCAGTTTTCAGTTTCCTATTAATCAA
>KK118249.1:115028-127704 GCA_000611955.2 Stegodyphus mimosarum | reverse complement strand
CATTATTTTAATGAAATTTATCAATGTTACAATGTATTAAAAAAATCGTTGAAAAATTCCGAGATCTCGGAATTAAAAATTTTTTATAAAAACTGATCTTAAAATCTCCAAAATGTTGATAAGTCACCAAATTTAGAACCGTTAAATAAAAAAAATTCAAATCACCAAAAGCGAAAAGTTGTTTAAGAGCTTTTCATTAGAATTTTGAAGTGTGTTTCACTTCTTGCTTAGAAACTCGAGTATCCCACTATTTATATTAGAAATAGGAACAAATTACAACACATGAAACCATTAAAAAGATAACCATAGTGAATCGCCAAAACTATTCCTCCAAAATGTTAATTCACACTCAAAATGGCAGTCGTAAAAACAGACAGAAATTTCAGATCATTAAAATTAAGGACCTTCTGCCGATTTTGGCCGAAATTAAGGACTTTTAAGGACCAAAATTCGATTCCAAAAAACCTAAGGACTTTTAAGGACCGTACGAACCCTGTGTATTCTTGGAATTAGACAAGAGCAACAAGAGTAAGCTCAATACGAAATTATAAAGCAATTAAATGTATTTAGCCTTAATGTGTTCGTTTCACCTTTTGAGCCATATATCTTATCAAATAAAAGGGTGCTGTCACCAAACATTACCACTACTGTGACAAGGTCACACAGATGTTCTTTGTCTAGTTTGCCCAGGGGGACTTCTGAAGGTAATGATGCCTCTTTCACACCAGAAGAGAAATCCAGTTGCATGGAGGTGGTTTTACCCTTAAAGGTCATCCCAGAACAAAAAGAAATATTTCATGGGTGTAGGAACATGGACACATTTGTTATGTACCAATGGACAAATTACTCCCCCCCCCCCAGGGTTCACCAGAGGTAATGACACCTAGGGTGAGAAAAGTTTTGACAGCAAGAAAGGAAGGTAATTTTCTAAGTGCCAGGACCTTTCTGCTGGGGTGATGGGGTTTTTGGATTCCTAGAACTATGACTCCTCGTGTACGCTGTTGATCGCACACATTCCTGTTTTAACAAATTTCTGAAATTACGGACTGAATGTATCCAAGTCCAACATCATCATGAACCGCAACTGTTAATTTTTTTCATTTTATTAATATTCATATTACTGTTAGAACTTCAGTTAGAATTTCATTTCAACCCTGTTTTACAAGCCTGGGTTTGTG
Organism: Stegodyphus mimosarum; assembly: GCA_000611955.2. NCBI lineage: Eukaryota > Metazoa > Arthropoda > Arachnida > Araneae > Eresidae > Stegodyphus > Stegodyphus mimosarum. The sequence continues at coordinate 126,526 of KK118249.1, read as the reverse complement.
TAGCAGTTTCGGCAACTACACCACAGCAGTAACATTGTAATTGGCGCCAGTGTTTAGAAATTATTCTTGAAAGTAAATTTAAGAACAAGTTTCTCGTCTGTGGACTTCAGCTAACACCGTATGTTGTTTTTTGTAAATTTCATCGTGTGAATGTTCTGGATTGTCGAATGAAAGTCCCAGTAAAAGCAGTGTTTATGCGAGTAGTTAAGAAACTTTCTTCTATGCACAAGAATGATCCAATTTTGCGTACGTGGACAATTTGCGTGATGAGGCGTCTTCAGAAAAATGACTATACATCAGAAGAGAATGCCAAAGAAATGTGATCTGGTGGTGCAAAGCAGTGGATTTTTTCCACAAGTGATACCCATACCCAAGTTAGTGCTAGTAGAGTCACTGAAGGCGTCCTCAAATTGGTGGGTACCATTTTTGTGATTTTAAAGAAATTATGCCAGTTATTCGATAGTAAGTTGATTTTGGGTATAGCACTGTTATCGAGGATTAAAATTTTTATTGTGATTAAGCTTTTGCTAATTGAAATTTAACTGTTTGTTCTATTGTTCTAGTAACAGTTTTAAATTGCTAGAAGTATTCTAATGATATGCTTTAGAAAAATTAAATTTTTTAAAAATCAATCCAAAGTTATAGGACAAAATTTTTATAGTTGAGATAGTGCAGGAAAAATTTGCATGTTAATTTGCATTTCTGATTTATGTTTTCCATTTCTAAAGAAATAATATAGTAAATATAAATAATGTACTGAATATAAAAAGAAATGCAATATAACACTTAACACTCTATTCGGAATTCTCAAGATGTCTGCTGCTTTTAAAAAATTTTGTGATTGTTAAGTCATTGATTTTTGAATTCGAAGCACTATATGACCAAAGGGTATAACTACAATCGATGTGATATTATCAGATCACAGATGAGAATGGATATGTACATAAGCATCTGTAGTCCACTGCATGGGAAAACAGAATACTAAAAAATGAGTTGAGTTTATAATAAGCACTGAGACATAAAAAATTATAAACAAATTAGACCATATTTCCAAATCATCTATCAGAAATGATGATTTACTTAAAAGTGTATTGCTATTCCACTGCTGGCAAAATCAGGTTAGGCCCTTCCTTAGGAAATGGAGAATATAATACTCAACCTTTACTGATTATTTTCCTGTGAAATAACTGAGATTCCTGCAAGTCACTTTCAGGTTCTCGCTGGTTACTGAATCATATCCTGGCCAATAATACATTAACCGACTTTGGCCACAACCATACTTCCAGCACACAAGTGGTAGCGGAGACTCAGCATTTTTCCTATTTGACCTAAAAAATACATACTTGAAGCACCCAGCAGATGAACAACTGTCCTCTTACTTATCTGTCCAAAGACATTAAAGACTTGAGAACTCTCAGCCCAACAAATATTTCTAACAGAAATTCATGAGAATGGATTTCCTGAATTAGATCTTTTAGACTCCGAATCCATCAATAAGAGATACCTTTATGAAGCCAAATTAAGAAAAAGCTTACAAAAAAAAGATTTCAAGTATTTAGGGCAACTAAAACAAAGCCCAAACTTGATTAGTAAAAGTTTGTGATCTGATCACTGCATCCAACATTGAAAAAAAGGATAAACTAAGCTAGAATCCTAGAAATTTTTACATCTCATGATGGACACGACAAGTGAAATTAAAGACTGCACAAAAGGAGATGAGATAAGACTTACGAACCTCGTACCTCTTGAACTCAACTTTACACCTAATTTCATATGAAAATGTAGTACAGCAGCCGACATATGGTGAAACCTTAAATCTTACATCTAAATCTTACATCTTTATTGCCTACAAACATATATTTCTAATAAATATGAAATCAATTTCAATAAAACTGCACATAAGAAACTGAATTTGAATTGCACATAAGAAAAAAACTGAAGTGTCATGAATAATAAATTAACAAATTTTTCATCAGAAGTAGAAAAGACTTGAACTATGGGCCACTTAAGTCTTTTCCTCTCTTGATGTTGGACCTCAAGGTGGGAGTTTCTCGTTTGCTTATAAATGACGTGACAAGGTGGATCCCCTCTGGTACAGAAAAGAAAATGTTGTGATTTTTCTACACTAGCAAGGACCAAAATGATATTCTCCAACTATTTCCATAAGTAAATGAATATTTTATGAGAGAGTAGCTTACATTTTTGCCCTTTTTAAAGTTTAAATAAAATTGTTGGTATTTTCAAAAACGGTTTTGTTAATTTAAAAAAAGAAAACCTAGTTTTCATTTCAAGAACTTTTATTAACTGAAATTTATAAAGGGCAGAAAGAAAATACATCTCGGCATAGAATGCGGAATACAAGTAAAGTGTGTATTGCTTTTCATAGACAAAAAGGAATGGACTTCGCACTAGAAAGAAAGGAACAGCAACAGTTTTCAAGGCAGCCCTTCAGAAGGTGAGTAAATATTTCACTTATCCTATTAAAGATATAAAATTTAAGATTCACAGATTTTCCAGAATTCTGAAAAGAATTATCACTTAATCTCCTATAATTTGAATAGCCTCTTTTCAGCTATAAACCTTCTTAGATTGTTCTGCTATTCTGAAAATTATTTCCCAACTACTCCTCTGTAGAATGCAGTTCTGTCTTAAGGGCAAAATTCCTAAGGAAGAATTAGCTACTTTGTTCCAGCATGCTATCAATTTATATTCTGCCAGCTTACTTCATGGGGGAGCTGGGAGAATTTTTCTTTCCACTGGAAATTCCTGGCCTTTCAGGATATGGAAGAGGGTTTTATTGGCTGTATAATATGAGAATTACTTTTCCCAGTATGTCTAAATGGAGGTGATTACAACAGTACATTCTTTACAATTTCAAGTAGGGGTGAGTCAAGAGAAAGTTTCATTGTTATTTCCCTTTTGGTGAATGGGGGTTGCAAAACATTGTTATAGATGGTAAAACAAGTATTTTATTTAAAGCAAAGAGCATATACCTCCAGTTCCTCATTATGCACATCAAGATGCCTTTTTTAAACACCCCCTAGAGAAAATGGGTTACAGTTGATTTCTATAGCAACAAATAGCTGGAGCCACTATGGGGAGAAATGTTCTAGTGGTAAATAGACAGCATTCTTAAGCAGTGGGAAAAGAGGTGATCAACTGATTGATAAGGTTTATACAAGACTATTCCACAAAAGGGAGACTTGTAGAGCTCATTAACATAGTACTGGCTCTTGGGGTGTCACCTGCTTCTGAAGGGGTACAGATGATCTTGTCAATTCAGTCTTTACAGTCTTTCTTCCCTGGGATTCTTCTTTTCCTGATTTCAGTAGCTGAAGTAATCTATTCTTTTCAATCATTTAAACAGCAAAATAGAACAGAAAAAAAAAAAAAAAAGAGGGAAGAGAAAGGGATCTGATCTCTAGAGGGTGCCTTCTCCTGAAAGTGACCACATGTGGTTGGACCTCTGTGGTTGAAGCTTCTTCTCAAACTTAACCCTTTTAAAATCCTACTGGGAACATTACATATAACTTTTTTTTCCAAATCTTACATCTTTATTGCCTACAAACATATAGTTCTAATAAATATGAAATCAATTTCAATAAAACTGCACATAAGAAACTGAATTTGAATTGCACATAAGAAAAAAACTGAAGTGTCATGAGTAATAAATTAGAAATGTAAGAACAAATTTTTCATCAGAAGTAGAAAAGCATCTTGCATGAATGTTTTGGCACTGAACTCCTCCAGTTGAATGGCGCCAAACATTAGGGTGCCTGCACATAATGAACTACCCCTCATTGAAACACACTTAAAAACTTAACAGTAGATTCCATAAAATGTATGTATGATAAACGCTAGAGAAAATCTAAACGAAAAGATAAGTCAATAAAGTTTAGAGTTCGTGAGGAAAGTTCATAACAACATTCACTGTATAACTAATGCTGGTGACAAAAGAGGAAAGTTTAAAATAACTTCACTGCATAACTGACAAAACAAGGAAATACGAACAAACATGGTGCTAAAAGGGGAACCAAAAATTACCAGTAAATACACATTAATCAAGTTCATAAATAAAATTTACTAAGAATATTAATTAAATAAATTTATCAGCATTAAATATGTTTTCAAAAATAATTAAAGAGCTTATCCAATGCATTATCCATAGATTTGATTTCAAGGATGCGATTAGCTATTTTCCTAACTATATTCTGTAGCAATACACCCTTAAACATATTACTAACTTCCTTAAAAAGCCCAAAAATATTCTTCAATAACTGCAAAAATTCACTAAAGTTAAAAAAAGGTAGACTGATTAGCATTTTCTTCACTTGAATGCATAGAAACTCATTTTTTACCTTTTACCATGTCCACAAACGAAATGTCATTAACAGGGGTGGGCTCTAGAAATTATAGTTTCCGTAGAATTCATACTAGGCTTTGGATTTGAGTTAAAACTCGAGAGTTTAGGAAATTTGGAACATCCATGGTAATTTGTAGTATGCCCTGCTAGGCCACAATTACTTTTTAGTATGACAATCAATGGTTCTGTGCAATCCCGCACAGTTCACAAAGGTAAAGCATACAATCATCAGAAATATGATTAAGGTATTGGCAATCGTAACACTGGACCACACAGCCCTTAGTTTCGTTGGGAACAATCAAACTATAAAATATAAAAATTTAGTAATTTCACAAATATGTTTAATGCCAGCAGTAAGCAATAACTGAACTTGATACAAAGACACAGGTATTTTAGTTTTACACCTAACCATCCGTGCCACCTTCCTAACCTTAAAACCATGATTTGTCAATTCACATTCGATCTCATCCTTAGGGATATCCGCTGGATGTCCCTTAGTAACAACTTTGAGTCGTTGATCAAACCTCTGTCTGACAACGTAATATGCCACCTCGTTATCTACAAGATATTTGGAAATAATATTGTGATCAGATTCCGTAATAGGAGTTACTTTTAAGAAATCACCACTAACACGGCCAATAAAATTAGTCTGTGTATCTTGTTCCAACACCTTAAGAAAATCTGAAGTTAGGCAGTATCAAATGGGTTTTATCTTATCATCTGAACAGACTCATTTACATCATTATTATTCATATCAATCTGCTCAGTAACATTATTATGCATCTCATTACTGTTTCCAGCTAGACCAGCATATTTATTCATAAGTGGGATCTCAGCCATGGATTTCAACATTTTGCTAGATATAGCAGTTAGCAGCATAACAAAGAGATTCTCAGTCTCCAAATTCTGAAGCTAACGTTTCTCAATTTACTAACACTTCTCTAAAACTACTAGCAACAAGGGCATTAGTACTATGATTAACAAGTCATTTTCAGAATCAAAGTAAGAAGAATCATAACTACCAGCAACACTAATTTCACTTAAAGAATCACATTTCTTCCGAGAATTATACCACAACATTTAAACTAGGAACAGAATCAGGATTTGCACCAAGAAGTTTGCACTTACCTTCTGTATGCCTGATGGTAGAGTTGAAAAGGTTAATCTGGCACTGGTAATTCCTTAATATGTTCTTTTTTGCATAATCACTAGTTTCCTGATCGGCTTCTGTAGCCTGGACTAATTTTTGTACAGAGTCAAGAAGGGAAAACACTATATCTCAAAATCTGATTAGTACCAATAAGACCTGAAGATCATACGACTCTTTCTGTAGAAGTTCTAGAAATTTATCACCAAAAACAATAGCGATCTTACGAAATTCATAGATGAAGCATTATTGTCCTGTCAAACCATGTGGTCGCCTGCAACAACCAGCTGTAAAGGGAGAACGAGTCCTCATTCATCGTGAAACAAACGCACACTCAGGGCACTAAGTGAACACACCTTCAACCACAAAGGTTGTGAGCGAACTATTATGCCAAACTTTCACCAGCTTGCAGGCAAGTGCAAAATTACTTCTGCACAAGATAGCTGCAGTTTTTGAAACTCTTTTTTTTTTTAAATAAAACTTTTCATTTTTCTTTAAAAATTAATTCTTTTATTCATTTTAAAAAAGTAAAAAAAAAAATTTCTCAAAAATCAAAAACTAAGAGAATCAAGAATTTGTCATAAAATGTTTTAAAGTGTGACATCTTTCAAAGCACCTTCCTTTATGCAACGGTACATACACCACTTTACACTGCATATTTTCTTGACAGAGCACCCACAACATTGTCACAAAGCACTTTTCTTTTTTTTTTTTTTTTCAGTAAGTGTAATAAGAATTGAAGAGCTAAAATTTTGAAAGCTAATTTTTTAAAAACTACTTGTGCAATTTTTACAAAACTTGGAGTAATAATACACAATTTATAAGGTACACTGTGCAAAAAAAAGGAGGGGCAAGGACAATTCTATATCTCCCGTTCTACCGGGCCAATTTACGAAATTCAAATTGCATTTTTCATGTCTTGAAGGCGCAACTTAGGATATTACATTTATATATAGCATTGTTCTAATATGGGTATTTTAACACAAAATCGGACTTTTTCTAAAATGACATTCCAATTTTTTGCCATATTTCGATTTTACAACTCAAATTATGCCAAACTGCCAAGTTTTGTAAAAATCGCACAAGTAGTTTTTAAAAAATTGGCTCTCAAAATTTTAGCTCTTCAATGTTAATTCAATTTGGTATGTATTTATTAATATCTCTTTTTTTTATTACACTTACTAAATTCCTTTTTTCACAGTTCAAAAATCAGGTTCACTCCAAACAAAATTCACTCATTCTTTTATGATTTATTTTTTAAATTTGTATTTTTAAATAATTTTTATAAATTTTTTGAAAAAATTTTTTTATTTAGAACCTATAAAATTTTTACCATCAACTTAAAGAAGATGTATTTCTAAGTATAATTACAAAACAATTAGAGCTTTTTATTCAAAATTTTCGAAGATATCAGTGAATTTATATAGAGGTGCATTTTGAAATTTGGCAAATTTGTTGAAAGCAATAATAACATCTAATGTGATTTATGCACTTTGCTGAGATTATTTGAAAGAAGAACAATGTGACTTTTCCCCCACTCATGTACGATGCGAAAAGGTAGGAACGATGTGGCTTTTTTTCCGCTCCATTACAATGGAAGGGATAGGAAAATAGGTTGCCACGGATTAAGGAGTTTGTCAATTGAATTATTCTTGGTGCAAACTGAAAAAAATTTGACAAATTAAATTTTTGAATTTCTCCGTAAATTTTACACCAAATTTTACAAAATTTAATACATAGGCATAATTTGAGTCATAGAATCGAAATATGGAAAAAAATTGGTATGTTATTTCAGAAAAAGACTCCTTTTGTGGCAAAATACCTATTTTAGAATAATGCTATATCTAAATCTAATATATATCATAAGTTGCGCTTCCAAGATATGAAAAACGCAATTTGAATTTCGTCAATCAACACAGTAAAACGGGAGATATAGAACTGTCCCCATAGCATCCCACCTCCACGGTATTATGCCTTTATCCATACATAACTGCTGAATGGGCTTGTACACATTTATAAACTTGGGAAGTAATTCAGTAGTGGTCTGACTTTCAAAAGCCTGTCTGATCCATCAGTCAAGTCTTACCAGCTAATATTTTTAATATTATGTTTTTCTAGATGAGCAGATTCATTCTTAAGATAAACTGAGAGTTCAAGTTTGGAAGACCTTTCTTACAAAAGTAAGAATGCACACAGCATTCATGGATCTTCCTCAGCAGCTTGACAATGAAGGCTGGTTAAATAACTGAATAAAGCTGTTCAGAGGAGATCAACGTAAAAGAATTCTTTGCCTACTTTGTCATTCGACAAAAAATGTTCTAGTGAGAATGTAGAATTGCTATAAGAAGAAACACAGAACAAATAATATTGTAGAAGGGTGGAATAACAGATTGAAGAAGCTTATTCAAAGATTTTATCTGCCATTCAAGCAGCTCATCAAAATACTCAGGGAAGTTTCAAACTGATACAATGATTATCAAATCAATTAAACAGATTTCAGTTTGCCTGAAAAGAAATTGGTGGGAGTATTCAGATAGACACGATCAAAAATGCTTTAGTTAACTTGGACACAATAAATGATATCAAAAATTGCCTACATGCTGTAGCACCCTGAGAGACAAAGAGAAAAAAAAAAAAAAGGTTCGGGCCTAAAGACTTTACAGCAAACTTTTAATTTTCAGACAAAGCCAAACCAATGTAATTAAATTGCTTACCTATTCAATAAACAAGGATATGCATGAAACATAGAATTACAAATTCAGTTTCCTCCAAATGAGGAAAATCATTTCTTTTGATAGGTCATTCTGTGGTATTTACATGTCTTCATCTTAATTAATTTCAGAATTTTTTTAAAGAATCATGAAATCCTGATCATTATAAATCATAATTCAATAGCGCATAGTTTTAAAGGGAAAAAAATGCAGTCCTTTTTTTATTCTGTATTTCTCAATTTTGAACGACTTAAGTCTATTTTTTAAAGGAATTGCAAAAAAAAAAAAAAAAAAAAAATTAAATTTATTTTTTTTTTTTTCAATAGTTTTTGATAAAAAAAAAAAAAAAAAAATTCAATGTCATTTTATACCTACTTCTAATTTCCCATTTTTAAAACTTAAAATTAAAAAAATACATATATTTTATGTATATTAAATATTATAGCACAATACATTAAATACTACACATAACATTTTACATATATTAAATACTATAGAAGGCTTTCGAGGCCTCCTTTAAAGTGGAGGCTTAGGAGATATGCCTTGTTCGTCTGTGGAAATCAGACCCTGCTCATGATTTAAAAAAAAAAGGGGGGAAGAAAAAACAAAAATTAGATTTTTATTTGAAAGTCTTTAATAAATGGAAGCCATGTCTTTCACAAAAAAACATAAAAGAAAATGGTAGAGGAAGGGTGTGTTTTCCAAGACAAATAAGAAATTACATACTTTAGTGGTGAATATCAATTCTAAAAGAATACAACTTATGCCACCACTACGAAATGAATCATAACAAAAAAAACCTGTGAATATTGGAAGGTAAATGAATGGAAGAAATGCTTACACTTTTTTTTAAATCAGGCATACAAGAGCATTTTTAAAAAAACAAATAAATCTAATAAAGGAGCAGTTAAAGTTAAGTCTTGCTTTCGCACACGTCAGTGAAAAAAGATCAAAACCATTTAGTGATGCTGAATTTGTTAATTCACCATTACTAACTGTTTAATTAAATCTGTTGAATTTCATTGTCCTGACAAACAACTATTACTTTGTCAGCCAATGCAGCAGTGAAACATATTAACAAAATCTCTAATTATTAATGATGTCAGTTAAATGAAAAATTAAATTTTGCAGCACTCTCAAAAGCATTAATTAGAGTATGGGTATCACAGACAGCTTGCAGTTTTCGTACGAGGTGTTACTGATGAGTTTTTTGACAAGTAGTTGAAGAATTACTGATAATGATTTCTATATTGTAAATTTAAAATAATTATTATATTATAAATAAAAAAACATTATGGATAAATATAAACCAAATTGGGATATAATGGCTGGATCTGCAAGTGATGGTGTAGCTGCTATGATTACTTAAAAAAAAATGGAATAGCAGTAAAGTTAAGAAACATAATGAAAGGAGGAAATTTTCAGAATATGTTTTACTTTATATGCTGCATTTTATTCATCAAGAAGGACTCCGTGACAAAAGTTTGCAAATGGACTGGCCAACTCAATCACTGGACCTGAATCATATCGAGCATGTATGGGATGCCTTAGGAAGACCTATAACTGCCTACGGAACTGAGAGACTGCATAATTGATAGCATCACACATTGTTGTATGTGTTGTATTGCTTCTAGAAAATATCCCATTCCATATTGAAGGTAATTATCCTATACCAAACTGACACATCCAATTTGTTCATTTTACACATATGCTAATTTCTATAACACCAAAACAATCTGATAACTTCTTTTCATGTTATTTTAACCTTTACTATGTGTTGTATACTGTGGATCAGTTTCATTAAACTCTACATTTTAAGTACTTGCATTTTTGTTACTTTTCCTTAATAAATGATAATCAGTGTACATGAACTGGTTTATAAACATTAACCACTCAGAAAAAAATGTTTTGTGCGGAAGAGTCCCTGCTTTTCAACTAAATGCAGTACATATAGTACTTCAAAAGTTCAGCCTTGTGATGACTGAAACAATTTTTTTTTTTAATCCTAATCTGCTTTCTTGATTAGCATCATTTTTTCACTAGCAAGGTTTCGGCATTTCTGCAGCCTCATTATACCAATTCCTGTAGCTCCTTGCTGCTGATTATATGTTCCAGTTTTGAGAGCCTTAACTGTCATAATGTGAAACTCAACAGCTGATACTTGATTTTAATCTTCAATTTCGAATTCATTGCAAGTGACAATATCTCCATCAGTTTTTTTCACTGATCATCACCCTTCATCCAACTTTCGATTTTCTGCAAAGATGCACCTTCATATACAGGGATAGGTTGTATTAAAGGTTAATTCATCTGTGCTTTTTGTTTTCCTACTTCCATCATCACCCAGCAGATTCGTTCATGATTTGGTAAATGTTTCAGCCCTTATGTCAATCCCAAGCAAGTCTAACTTAATAGGCAGCATCCTTTACATTGATGCGCTTCACTTTTTCAATCATCTCTTGTCCTTCTTCAGTTTCTACTATCACTGTGGACACTAACATTTTGCAATAGTTCCTTTTTATCATTTCCAAAATGCCCTGACCCATACGTTTGCATATGGTGTTTACTATAGCATGTTATACTTAGGAAGCATACTACACTAACGAGCTCTAAAAAGACTGTAGAGAAATTATCTTCAAATCTTATGATACAAACAAAAGTCAGAAGAAAGGTGTGTATGACCATTTTCTTCAAACACAAAGATCTTTACAGATGGCTCCACCTGGGTTTACATTAGCCAACACATCTGGCTTAGTGTAAATAAGTAAAATCAAAGTTAAAAGAAAATGAAATTAAGTAGTTTAACAGCTCACGAGATATTTTAATCATGCACGGAAGCTCTGGTTTGTAGAAAACCAACGAGACAATCCTAATGCCCAGAAGCACTCAACAAAACAGAATCAAAACATTATTTGGTCAGGGTAACAGCCTGGCCTCAAGTAGGTAGAACACACTCTAAAATCAACTAGCGAAACCTTTGCTTAGATGCATTTCTTTCTGCCTCGATCTGAATAAACAATCACTGTCTAATTAACTTTCTGTCATGAATAGTGTGGATGAAAAAGAAGCCACAGAAAAGTTACTGACTCAAAATTAACTATTAGTCAAAAATCAATAGATAAATCCTCACAACACAGTGGAGCAGAAAATATCCTTAATATCACTATCCTATACTTCTCGGCATGAGGATACATTTAGTGGCGTAAATAAGGGTATGCAAAGAATGCCGACGCATAGGGGCCCGAAGGCTTAGGGGAGCCCTTGAATGTCCTGCTGA
>KK118249.1:6482-114094 GCA_000611955.2 Stegodyphus mimosarum | reverse complement strand
TTTTTTTTTTTTTTTTTTTACAAAGCAAAATTATTTGTGCATTTATTTAAACAAAAGCATGAAATGTAATTTAATTTATGGCTTGCTAAATTTCAGTTAAGATTTTTTATTTACATTTTTAAAAGCTGTTAAAGATGAAAACAGCAATTTCTAGTCTAGATATTGTTCCTTGTAATCCCGTGCAATTGACAGGTAATGGAATGTGAAGAGTAAAATTATTAAAATTAATGTTTAGATTTCAAAAGAATGCAAAGAAAAATGTGAAATAAAATTGCTTATCATTTTAAGAAATGATACAGAATATACTGTTTTCAATAGGCATAAAATATTGAATGATGTTATTAAAATTTTCTTTTTGATTCATTAAATGATGAATTAAATGATTTTACTCTACTTATATGCCTTTTTATTTATAAACTATAAATTTTAAAAAAAATTTTATAAAGATGAAAGCTTTAAATGGGCCACAAGCAAAGAAAGAAGAATTATGTGATGCTTTTAAAATGGCAATGAAGAAAATCAAAACTGATCAGTATTTCCAAGCTGAAAATTCTAGTCAAGAAGAATATCATGCATCTTTGAGCTCATAGGAATAATCATCAGAAATAAGCCAACGTTTATATGCAACACCCAACAATTTTAAAAATTAAAACTGTACCAGAAAGTATTTCAACTGAAGTCACTGAAGAAGATAAAATATCAGAAAATATTTTAACTATGGTCATAAAATGGTGACAAAAGGTCAGAACATGTTCCAACTGCTTTTTAGAGATATAAAAAATGAAAGATAATTTGGTAATTATCCAGAAATTCTTACAAAAGACATAAAAAGATTTATTTTAAATATTGGCCTTTGTAGACCAAAAGATACAGACTTTCCCAAAATTCTAGACGGCAAATCTGTTTCTTTTGTTTATAATACAATGATTAATAATTTGGTTTTAGAGAGACAAATTTTGTCTTTGTTATTCACTTGAACTTAACAAAAACTATTGTGATCCATGCTGGTTAACTTCAAATTAGGACAACAATGTGGTCAACAAGAAGACAATACTGCAAACATTAACCATAAGAATTAAAAAAGAGTGAGGGAAGTTCATGTCACATCGCAAGCTGTAGTGAAAAGTAAAACTGGGAAGCAAATAACTGTAATGATCAAACACTGGAGAAGTCTGTAAAAGATAAAATCAATGTCAATTAATTTTAGAGAGACTAGATCAAGATAACTTCAATGTTCGAAAATAAATAACTATAGTTTTTGAAGACACAGAGAAAGTACCTCAGATACATGCATAGGTAATTTTTTTATCTGATGTCAAATCATTAGCAGAATATGACATTGTGATGAATGAGCCCTCAGGCACAGTTAAGCATTTGAGTCCTGCAATATAAAATGAATTTGATTGCTTAAGTAGATGTTTGAAAACAAAGCTTTTGGATGAAATTAAAATTCCTATTTTTAATTCTTCGTATGAAGTAAAGGAAGTATTGTTATTGCAAAATATTTCAGGTAGCATATTTCAACAGAAGTAACCATTAGGACAATTCATTTTTAGTGTGACGTCTACACATATGGACAGAATACAGGACTATGTATGTATGTCCTGGCACACTTGTGTTTTATTATTTAACTGTATTATAATAGAAACAGAATTATTTTATAAAAATGAATTAATTATTTTTCCTTTATTTCCAACAGGAAAAGTTTGATTAGTGTATATTCAAGGATCTCGAATGGATTAATGACTCACCCACGTACCACTGTATTGAGAAATGTTTAATGAATGCAAAATCTCGGTTTGATTAAGTTTGTAAGATACATAACTTGCCTACCAGAAGTCTCTATTAGATGTTAGTCAAGTATAAAATGATTTGTTATTACTAAGGAATAAGAAGTGCAATACACTTTCAAATATTGTAAACAGAAGAATTTTCTTATAAAAAGTTACACCCTCTGCTGAAGAAAGTTAAGTTTTTTTGTTAAGCTTATTAAACACCACTTTTTTATCAGGTTTGTAAACAGTACTTTTTGTTGTTGTTGTTGTTATTGTTGTAAAATGTGCATATAGGCTCATACATCATATCTGTTAGTCTATCTTTTGACACAGCTGAAACAGCAGTATCAAAATTCAAACAAAAAGTATAAAAAAAAGAAGTTGTTGCATAAGTAGATTAATAATAAGCTAATAATAAAGGTACCATTTATTACTAATTATTTTCAGGTCTAATGGATACCTTCTGAGTTATTTTTTTCATCCTTATTATGAGCCGTCATTACGAAATTGGAAGCACGTCCAGCTAGGAATCAAGAGTTTGAATAACAGCAAGGGCACCGCACATTTTTCAGTATTCCCACTTATACAAATGTCTTAATGAATTTATCACAGCACTTGAACTAAAAGTGGCAGATAGTAATTCACCATTTAGTGAATGAAGCTCTGCATCTCCAGTTACCCTTTAATTGGGAGATAAAAATATGGTAGAATAATAATTCGTCATTTGACAAATGGACCTCTGCCTTCCCAGCTGCCCTTATTTGGAAGATAATTTAAAGCATATGCTTTTGACTATATGTAATTAGAAGCATATCCGGCTAACAATTGGGAGGTCGGAAGTTCAAATCCCAGTGAGGGCACTACACAATTTTCAATCTGCTCTGAAATAAAAACGCCTGATGGCCTTAACGTTCTAAGCAATGGCATAAACATGGAAAGAATTGCTTACAGAAGAAATAATTGCTAATTCACTAGAGCATTTTAAAAAATTCATACATGGACATTATGGATAATAATCATGAATATTTCCTATGTAATGCAACAGTAAATAAAAATGAGTACTTCATAAATTGCAAGTTCTTAAAACAAAATACACTGTGTTTACAATAAAAAAAAGTTATAAGGTACATTATTATTAGTATTATGAGTAAAAGCCAATTATCAGTACATAAGCTAATACTATTCAGGAACTGCTCTAACTAGCATTCAAATAATACAAAACTACTAATTTAAAACAACTTCCTATTTTTAAGTATTGCTGTAATTTATTTTCCGAAATATTAAAGCAGATTCAAAATCTCATTAAAGAGCATTGCTTGTACTTCGATGGCCGCACCAATGGTGGAGTGGTTAAGAGTTCTAAATACTAGTAGTTTGACAGTCTGACCAAATGAGTTTACTGCATGGTTGGTTTCTGCATATATTTTTCATGTATAACACAAAAACAAGCCTTCAAAATTTCATCACAAAGGCATTCTCCCCCTTAAGCAGATAGCCTTGTATGCTATGTAATATGCAAATAATATGACTTGGCTCTTATTTCATTCTGCAGTATGTAACTTGCTTTAAACAAAAGAATTACAGAAAGCACACAAAACTTACTGAGCAATTTTTGAGGTTCGACAGCTTTGTCAATCACAACTCGAATTTGTGACGATGGCGTTAACAAGACACCTGCAGCCACAGAAAAAAAAAAAATGTTAACATGAAGCAAATGCATGGATTACATATTATTACAAAATTTAAAATTTGCTTTACAGTTAACATGAAATTTTAAAGACAAACTATAAAAACAGAAAAAAGAGCTAGTATAGAATCTTAACAGCCCTTTAGTTTACTTGATATAAATTTATGAAGTCATACTAATAACTGAATCTTCAACTAAATGATCAAACTATTACAAAATATGACAACTCATCTAACATAATTATTATGCTTCGTATATGATAATTATGTTATTATCATATATAAGTTGTGCCATGATGCTGAGTTTCTACAATTCTCTGATGCTTTTTGAAGCTAAAACTAATCTCTGTGTACATGAAGAGAACAATGCCGAAAGGGTAAAAAAGTGTTTTATTATGGATGATTCTTGCCCTTTCTATTGTTAATTGGTTGCTGTTATATGAAATTCTTACTGCAGTGCTATTTTCGAAAATGGTAGTTGTCTTTCATGGTCACAGCTTAGTGAAAAAATCTACTACTTTTTTATTTGACGTACTTATAGCCTACAGCTGACAACTTTCAGAAGGAGGATATGGTTAATCAAAAGGATTAAAAAAAAAAGTTCTTTCAGATTTCAAAATATATACCAAGTGATAAACAACCTATGGTCAAATATGAAACACAGCCACTCAAACAAGATAAGTACTATATTCCCTCAATAACAGTAACTTTAGGCATATGTATAAACTTTCCTAATGGTGGTAACTAAATGAGAAGAAGGATGAAAATTAGCTTTTCCTAGTTGATCTCTCACCCATGATGACAATAAAAATGTCAGAAGCAACCAAGATTATCAGTGAAATAATCTGCCTCCTCCCCCCCCCATATGCAGACTTTTCTGTTAAACTTCTCTCAGTTCTCACTTTAACAAGCTCATTGTTATCATTAGTCACATTCTGTATCAAATCTCATACTCAGAAATCTATTATTTACATTACAATACCTTCTAAGCATAAGAGTAGTGAGTGCTAAGTAGTGTGATACCAGTGCTTCTAAACTTACAAAAAATGTGATACCTTTCTTATGACATACTGAGAAAGCAAAAATTTACAGTAAATTTTACATTAATACAGGGGTATGAAGCAAAATAATGTACAGTATATTTTATTATTATTAAATACTGATAATGCCTTATTGTGGCAAATTTACCATTTAAGCTTTATGAATTTATATACAGTACAAAGATCCAGACTTGTCGGGACTTTGGCAATTCTGGATTTGGGATTTTTCTAGATATTAGATCATCAGTTTTAAGACTGTAAGATGGAATGTGGAAATTATAAAATTAAATCTATGAAATCGTGATTTACGAAATAATGAACCATTTATGATCTAAAAGGTAACAAAATTTACAAAAAAAAAAAAAAATTAATATTTATCTGTTTACTTTATTAAACATTTCTTTCAATGTAAGATGTTTCATATTTTCTCTGTAGACAGACATAATTTCTTATTCAGTTACAAAGTTCTATTATTTAAATACTGTAATTGCTGTGTCGAGAATTCCAACTAACTTGTCAATCGAAATTTTTGAAAAATTTAACCTTTGGTTTACTATATCCGAAAACCCTCACGGATACTATTTTCATCAAACTCACCATAAAATATGCTAGCTGGCCAAGCATTTTTTAAATTACCTGGAGACACATCTTCCCATGATCATGCAATGCTCCACAAAGCAGATTTTACTCTAAAATATTTTTTTTAAATTCTTGAATAGTCTTGCCAAATTTAACCTGGATTTTAAAAATTGTACTTTATATTTGCATTTCAGCATGCGCACTATTTCGAGACTGAATGATTGACATACAATTTGGAGTAAAGAATAATACGGATACATTATCATTCACTAAAAGTACAGTTGTCTACAATCAGGACAATTTTTGCATAATCAGGTAAACCAGCCGAATTCTGCTGAGCCTCGGCTATGAAAGAATTTTCAAATCAATCATTCATTAACACTTGTGCCATCTGCGTTTTTTTATTTGCACACTATATAACGAGAAACTTTTTACTCCTTTAAATGTTTGAGTTCGTATATTTTCAATTACAGGTAACCAAATTCAAATGTCGCCGAGCCTTGGGTATAAAATGATTTTCAAACCAATCATTCATCAATGCTTGTATCATCCATGTTCTTTTATTTGCGCGATACATAACGGGGAACATCGTTACTCCTTTAAATGCTCGAGGTCATGCATGTTTTCCGATTATGAAAAGTTTGCACTTGTGCATTCCTGCAGCATTTGCGCATGCTAAAATTGCTACTCTCGCTTTGGAATCTTTGACACGAGTTGGAGCCTTTTCTATGGAAGTTGTGAAGGTACTTTTCAGCACATATTGTCAGAAAAGACCAGTTTTATCAGCATTCTAAATTTGTTCTGGAGATAACTTTTCATTATTAATGAGTTCAATAAATTCATCTGCAAAATAGTTCAACAGCTTCAGTAACAACTGAAGTTTTTTTGCCTGAAATTCTTAATTGACTTATACCATGGCAATTTTTAAATTTGGTTAGCCAACCTATCGAATATGTGCACTCAGTTTTCAAGTTAATTTCTTAGTGAAATATTTTAGCTTACCCCATTAGCATTTAACCCATCAATGGCACACCCTCACTGCAACGCTGTCTTACCATTCAATTATCACTTTGTCATAACAAATAATTTTTCTGTTATTTGTTATGAGTGAGGTCTCAGAGTTCAGAAAAATTCAAAAAATTCCTCCTTCTGTTTCCTTCCCCTTTTTGTTTAATGGACACTGAAACATGATTTTACTTTGTAGATCTTGTTGCAGCTCCAGAATGCTCCAGTTGCTCTTTTCGACATGATCGAAAGCTGAAACTTTAAATGTTCATCAAACTGATATAATAAAAACAGTCTGCAAAAAATCATTAAGGTGGATTAAATCAGAGAGTTAAGGAAGAACGCAATCTGCTATACTGGCTGAAATTCCTTGGAATCAATAAAGTATACTTTTATCCTAGCTTAATAGCATCCGTTATACATTATTGACTATGTATCAATCTCACACTGAGACAATTAAGCCTGACTGTATTAGTTATTTATAATGCTTACGTTTGTTTCTTACATATGCTTCAGGCTTATTTGAATCCTAATAAATAAATTCCCACATACATTTAAAAGCCTTAGCGAGGGCCAGTGTTACATACCGCCTGATGCAGTAGGCAGTTTCTGGGGGTCTTAAATTCTGCTACCAAGTGCTTCCCTAAATTCTAAATTTTGCTGCCCTTGTTTTGAATCCCAGTGCTTTCCCTAAATTCTAAAAATATTTGCATAATTTAATTTTGTTGCTCGGTGCTTCTCTACATTCCCAAAATCTTTTTTTCTCTAAATTCTGCCACCCTGCGCAGGCATACAAGCTCTGGTGCCAGTTCTGAGTTTATGTGAAATTTTTAATTCATATAGTACTAAATGTAATCTTTTAGCCTATGAGTATCATTAACAAAATGTACTTTTAGCATACGAAAAGAATTGTTAAATTCTTCCTTGTCCTCCATTTCTTAGTGCATTTAACTTAAATCTGTAATCATTGCCAAGTGTAATAACGTCAATGTAAAAGGTTACCATACTCTTTCTACTAATATAAAAAAATTGTTTGGGCATCGCTACATGAGTCATTACTCAAGTTGTCATTTGTTGATAAACATGCAGGGGTGAAAGCAAAATATAATAAAAAATTATTCGCCAGATTGGCCTCAGGGTTTTAAAATATTAGTAGGTGTCAAATCAACGATGCTTCTCTCTAGAATGTTCCAGTTTGAGATGTATACCACGCAGATAGGCAGCTATGGAGCTAAATTATTGATCACACAAATGTATGCTAAATTATTGTTTCTTCAATATCGAGGTATTCATATAGTGGCAAAGGGAAGTTAAGAACTGGGACTGTCCACATGTTTTATCTGGGGGGAATCAAATGGCGGTTTTGAGGTCCGGATTTTAGACCATTCCGGATATTGGACTTCTGGGTCTTGGACTTTGTACTGTATATGTTACTTAGATATCCTCTTCCACATAGCATGAGCTGTTTCCACAATATGAAACTGCGAATAAACATGGGGGTACTATTAAATTTTTAGTCTTGTTAAAGCAGCCACTACACTTAATTGCCAAAATTGGTAAATTTTACTGTACTACTTCGAACTTAAGACACACTTTTTTTTCGGATTAAGAAGTAAAATGGCATAAATTTAAAATAAATATTTTACCCTTATATTCATAATTAATACACCTTTTTAAATTATTAAATTATCAAAAAATATTTTTTTAATGCTAGATAACTAATGATTTAAAAGGGGTACTGTTCTGTTATCAGGGTCGGGTTCAGAAATGTATGTATTCATGTATGCATGAACGAATATATGTGCGTGTATACATATACACATACATACAAACACACATTTCTACATTTCTGAATTTAGTCCCGATAACAGAACAGAACAGTACATTAAAAGGCACTGAGGATGATATGCTCTGGAGCAAAATAGAAGATCAGAGTTCTGAAAATGATAGTAAAGTGAAAGCGATAGTAAAATCTGAAAAGGATTTCCTATAAATTAGGTAGCTTATATTTATACTAGTACCTAATCAAGTAATAAGAATGTTACTCAATTTTAAATACCTATAGTAAAATCTTTTATTTTTTTATTACCTTACAAGTTTTAATTTTAAAATTCTATTGCAGCTTAAATTTGAAGTAAAATGGTCACTGCCCGATACATTAAAACATGAATTCCAAGTGTCACTGAAAGCCTATGCAGTGACCACTTTATTAAGGAAATATCAAATTTTTTTTTTATAATATCAATGAAAAATATATTAACTTTATTTAAAATATGAGAAGTCTGCCTAAATTTGATAAAAAAATGAAATCACATTCTCATAACATAATTATGCTGCTCTTTGTTCAAAAAATTTCTTAAATTCAGATATTTGGCTTTGAAAATCCATATAGTATTCAAAAATTCTTTTGACTTTTTATTCTGACCTGCAAAACCCCTGTGAGTTACATGGAATGCAATCTGAAGACCACTGGTCTAGAGATATCATCAAGTACTTATAAACAAAAAGAAAATAATACAGTAAAATTTTAAGAATTACAAAATAGATCCTTGATATTCAATACTACATTATTTCATACATCTGGATCAGTTCAAAAGCCCAATAATAATTCTTTTATAAAAATCCCAATTTAATGTTGATAATGATAAGACTTTTTTAACTGATTGATATGTAAATACTTCTAAACATTTTGAAAAGGTTCACAAAATAGTATGCATTCCAAAATAGCACAACCATAAACTGAGTAACACGATCATATATTCTCCCATTCCTGATCCAGATGACTTAAGTCAAAAATATTATGTTAGTTGTGCGCATATTATATACTTACTAAGAAAAATTTCAAGGTTTCCTTGTTTTAGAATATTTAGACACGTTCAAAATTCAAGAATATTCATTCGAGACTGAACACATCTACTAGCCTGAAAAACATTGTTCAATTAGACTGTCAGGAATTTTATACATACATATAAAATGATGCATACTGAATAGTTTCCATTACATCACTTTTGATTTGCCTACCTACTTGAGGATGTATTACCAGAACTGATAAAATGGAATCTTCCTTAATTTTAAGAGGAAAACTGCCGATAAAATGAACTGAGAAACCTGTTCTCCAATTCTCATAGCTACTGTGGCATTATTCAGAATTACATCCTGTGAATATGTAGAGTTAAACTGTCCAGCCGGCTAACTACAAGATATTTCATTGCTAATTATTTATCTATTAACTCATTAACTGCTGCATGCTTTTCTGTTAATTTTAAATTATCTATCTGTAACATTATAAAATTATTATTTATATGTTTTTTATACCTTCCAATTATTTACACACTGTAGTTTCAACATTCAACACAACTACTGAGCTTTTGCCATTCTTTTGTATATACATGCAACAACAAAGAACACATTGCGCAAAGCCCCCAAATGTTACACATAAGGATAAAGAGTACATACGGATTTATATACTTTCACAATTTTTCATGAGTTTTTTTTTTTTTTTTAATTGCTGGTATCGCGAACTCAGACAGATGCACAGCCAAGCCTGACCCCAACTTTGGACCTCCGTGTTGGGTAAGTGGTGGGTCTGTCAGGCAAATTTCACAACTAACAAAAGTAAAGGCATTCATTTTGCTGCCGCATGTCCCAGACTCTAAAAAGATCTCTCAAAGCCATGGCTGAACTGTTCGAACGGGATTACCACCTCTGCTGAACATGTCTGTCAAAATATTCCTGCCAGTACTACATTGGTAGCCCCACACTGAAGGAATTAAACAGAATTCAATGGATAACAGTCTAGCCGTTGTCGCACAGCTGACATCTACAAGGGACAGTTCGGATAACCAAAAAGTGCAGTAGTCTTGCTTATCCAACATAAATGGGTATGCAGAATGTAGGATAAGCAAAAATGTTGGATAATGGGCAGGTGTTAAGAAAACGGCTGTTAAATGTCAAACTATAATTTTACACATTACGAGTGTAATAATTATGTTTTATAACAAAACAGAAAAAAAATTAGTCACAGACTTCTCTAAAATTAAATACAGTATGCACAATATTTCAAAAGTTCAGTTCTGTGATGACTAAAGGAGATATTTTCTCACAGTTAGCTTTCTTAACTAGTGCTATTTCTTCACTGCCATATCTCATCATCTTTGTGGCAGCATTATCTTAATTTCCTATGCATACTTCTAGTAGCTCAATATAGTATTTAACTGTAGTTTCTAGAGCCTTAATTCTGCCACTATAAGAAATACTGTTCGTCTCAACAGTCAATGACTAATCTTAATCTTCAATTTCATTTTCATCACAAAAGAATAGCGTGACAATTTCTTCAGCAGTTATTTCATCCAACTATTGATTTCTTGCAAAGACACATCCTTACACCCAGGGATAAACTGTACTATGGTTTCTTCAGTTTCCTGCGTGCTTTCCCTTTCAAGCTTTCATCACTGCAGCTTCTTTTGTCATTTGGAAATTGTTACATCTGTCCAGGCTTGCGCAGCACCCCTTACATTGATGCGCTTGAATTTTTCAATCATGTTTTGTCCTTTACCTTACCTTTGCTGACAGTAATTTCCTGCAATCATTCCTTTTTATTGTTTCCAAATGTCCTGCTCTAAAGGTTGACATGCAGCAGAAACACTGCCTTAATGTCACCATCTTGAAGCTCCAGTTCATCAGGAAGCATTAAAGCATGTTAGAGCATTACCTAGTAGCAAAACAGCTTTTCTGAATATAATTTTTTTTTCCCCTCCAAAAAACTTCTGTTTAAGAAATGAATTCCTTAAAAAACCAGTCTGAAAATTTTACTGCCTTCCACATGCTTTTCTGACAACAGTATATTTTACAGCGACAGCATTTTTTGAAACCGTTTTTAAAGGTTCTAGGATTCTATCACTACACGGTCTATTTTGAGGTTTGTTTAGCATTACTGTATGCTAAAATTGTCAGCCTTTCTATACTATGCTTGCACCTATGTCTTGCCACTTCAGTTCTGACTGCAGGACTCTGATTTTGTAATTAAGGTCATCTGATGAATTCATCTCCATTAGGCTTCATTTTTCAATTAATTCTTGAAACACTTTATTGAATGCTTTCATTTCTTCAAAATTTAATGAAAGTTTTTCACCACAAACACTTATTGACGGCTACCATAAGGTTTATTCTATCGGTTGAGCCAACTGACACTTGCTGAGAAATCTCAGTCCGTTTCACTAAAATCATTATGAAAATGCAATGCCTTCTGCCGTAAAAAAATGCACTCATTTGTCAGTAACTGTGTAAATCAAACATATAAAGCATCACTTAATTTTTCAGTCACCTTTTTTTTATAATTTTCCTTTCCTTTAATGCATATTCAATAACTCTTTATGCACATAAAACCTTTTTTCCCACCCCTTTTTTTTTTTTTTTTTCATTTCTAATCATTTCCTTTTCCTATCTCCTACTGTTACCTGTCCAACACCAAAGTCGTCAGGTACCTTCTGCACTGTACAATCTCTTGACTGCCTCATTTTTTTATTCCGTCATTACAATGTTCTTTTCGTCACCGTTCTATACTTACATAAATTTCAACTTTTAAACAGTAAACAATGTTTGTTAAATTACACATAACCACATACGCATGAACAGTAATAGGTAATAGACACATATAAGTCACAGTGTAGACAAGTGCACCATGCAGAAGAGTCAGGAGCAACAAAAAAAAAACTATTAGACTCACAACTTGCATCTGAGGCTTTCTACAATGGTATGTCAGATAAGTGAAACTCTACTATATCCTTTGTTCCTCAGTACTAGCAAATTAGGCTATCACAAATAGCAAATTAGGCTATTTTTTTTTTTTTTTTAATTTTAGCCATTTTTATGGATTACGTTATAATGTTAGAATTCTTTAATTTCATTAGAATTCTTTTAAAAGAAAACACACTTGGAAGAAAGTGTGAAAGAAGAGAAAGAATGTGAAAAGAAGTGCAGAATACACTTTACTATTTTATTTAATGTTAGCAGTATTTCAACTATATGTACTTTATCAATTAGTCATCACCAAATTATGTATGTAAAATAAATAATTTCATCTTTATACAGATATATATTTTACAGTTGGTGTTGGAATGAATTACCTCACATAAAAAAGGTATGATTTCAAATCAGAATTGCTGCATTTATTATATAATACAGGGTGTTTTATATTGAATGGGACAAAAAGAATACCCATGAATGCTATACTTACTTTATTTTGATAAATCAAATTTACAATGAAACTATAGTTATCCAAGTTTCAATATATGTGCCCCTCTGGTGTCCCAGCAAACAAATATGTGGTATTCCAGTTCCTGCCAGACTCGTGATAGAATATCCTTTGTTAATGACTCAAGCACTTCAGCAATGGCATATTGTTTGACTCAGCATGGCCAATCCAGTGACTGGACAGACTACTGTTCAGGTTCTGGCATGTTTTTTATGCCTATGTGGAGGAACACCATCTTACAGCAAAATGAAGCCAGGAACTGTTTCAACTAACTGAGGGAATAACCACTCTGATAGTATATCTCAGTAAATCCATCCTTTAATTGATTTTTCCATGAAAAAAAAAGGATTAAAAACACAAATGTTGGAAATGGTGCAGGAAACATCCACCTTTGATGAATCATGCTTGTGTTCTATTAAGCCATGTAGATTTTCCATGCCCCAAAATCATAAATTATGGTGATCAACTTTTGCCAGAAACGTGAGTAGCTTCATCTGTAAACACAAGTCTGTTCGGGAAACCATCTACCTCTAGCTCATCTTGCAAATTCTCACAGAAAGCCTTATACAATAGTTTTTCGGAGGTTTTTAACCCCTGCAGCATTTGAAAAGTGTATGGCCCCTGCAGCATTTGAAAAGTGTATGGCCAGAACTGCAGATGTTTCCGTAACACATGCCACACCGTTACAAGATGCACGTCGAGATCAGAACTTGCAAGATACATTGATTTTGTGAGACTTTATAAAACATTTCATGAATTTTTGTAACCACTTTGGTTTCAGCTGCAGTTCGTCCTGGATGGTTTTCTTACATAAACAATCTGTGTCCTAAAACCATTTCACCCACTGTTTGATGTTGCAACAATGCGGTCGTTTTTTACCAAATTTCATGTGAAAATATCTTTGAATGATAGTAAATGATGACATTTTGGAATATTTCAAAACACAGTACACTTTCTTCTACATGCATGGCACTATTTTGATTAACAGTGCCTCTAGAGGTGATTTTGTAACTGGAAGATATTTCGCTGTTACCAGACAAAACTTGTATAATTGTAGTTTCAGAAATACATAATAATTGGCTTCTTTTTACTATTATGTATTTTGCATGCTCAAAGTTTGCTCCTCAGAATCTTTACTTACCAATGAACTTAATTATTTGAGAGCAGTTGCTATTGACCAAGCATTTTCTCCCGTGATCATTGATAAAGCCGTTAAAATATTTTCAGATTCCCATCAAAGACATTCCACTGTTAAAAATAATATTAATGACCTTGTCGTGCTTCCATTTTATCCTTCTGTTAGTTATAAAGTTACACGGATTCTCCAGAAATTCAATTTTCAAGTCAGTTTTTCCCATATCAATAAAATTCACAGTTCGACTCTAAAAGATTGCGTTTCTGACTTTAATTCTTGGAGAATTTATAGTATATCGTGTCAGTGTGGTTTGAGATATATTGGCCAAACAAAAAGAGCGTTAAAGTTTCGTATCAAAGAACACGAATCTTATGTCCGAAAGGACTCCAAAAGCGTATCATAGTTGGAAATTTAATCATAATTTTGACTTTGGATCTGCAAAAATTATCCAAAAGGCTTCTTTTGTTGGTGAACTGGATTTTCTTGAGGCTTTTCATATTCAATTTAGCATGCTTAGTGAATGATTTTAAGTCCAATCCAGTCCTTCCTAACACTTAAAATTCTATAACATAATTCTTAGTTATTATTTTTGCCAATAGATGGTGCTGCCTCCTTGCGCATGGTACTACCCGAGGGTATAAAAAGCCGTTATTGAAGTTGCTTTCCCTTTCGAGAAATTTCGTTGTCTTGATGAGGAGGGATCTGTAGCTGCCCTCGAAATCGATTGTCTTGATAAATGTATGCCAAATACAAGGTTGTTTCAGCGATTTTGTTTGAAACTCATATTTTATCTTGTAACAATGGAACAACTCCTTTGGAAATAATGAATCCTAATTAGAAATAAAATATAATGAATAATCTGGGGATAATAGTTTGGGATGATACATTAGTTCATATAGTCCATAGTACACATTCAAACTTATTGCTTAGTTTCTTGGTAAGAACTCGAAAAACATACCACTACTAAAGTCCCACCACAATTAGTTCATGTGATGAATATCTGCTTTCGACACTACATTTAAGGCTTAATGTTCCTGTGATATGAGCAAATTATGAGATCCATTGATTTTATCAATCATACTTCAGGACTACTTGCACACCATACTTTTGTAAACAATCCACCTCTCGTCACCAGTTCTCAACCGCTTCTGGCTTTAGTAGTGGCCAAGGCCTATAAATGGCTACAGCCTGCCATTAGGGGAGAGGGAATCCTTTTCACAAACTTAACATGCCTTTCCCCTTTACAACAGTAAAATACAGCGAAAATGCAATTTAGCCTTCTGTCTTCGGCTTATTATAAAATCCCCAAATTTTATTTCTTAATAATGATATTAGAAGTGCAAGCTTCAAATAACATAGGAATAACATAATTGTAAATGACGCTGGTACTTCCAAAAAGTAACTATTAGTGCTATATAATTTTAGAGCTATGCGCTGAAGAAATGCCTCGGCTTTCTCAACAACCCGATAGTTTATAGTAGACTAAGACGCCCTTAAAAAATTGCTTATGTTTTTTGAAAAACAAGATCTTACACCTGATTAATGAGAAATGCTCATAAGCCTCCTGCAGTTAATTTTAAATAACTTGTGATAGTATTCACATAAGAAGTGTAATTTCATAAATTTATTCACAGTGAAACAGTGGAATATCTAGCACGTTCAGCAAGCTGAAATTAATCTCAGTTATTTCAATCACAATCTGATTTATATAATCCATACAGTATGAAAGCCAGTATCACATATAAGTTACTGAGGATCATAGAAGGATTTTATTTATTTTTTTATGAATACTTACGAAACTAGAGTTTTCATTTGTTGAGTAATATTGCATATTTCGATAAAAGTTTACAATTGGGTGCCCCTTGTTTTTTGGTGATTCTTTTTTGACGCCAAGATCGGCGCCAGGAAGGCACAATTTCAAGATGGCCGCTACACAAGACCAAAATACGAAGTCAAAGAATTTCACAAACTCCGTGTCCTATTTTCACTTAAAAAAAAAAATCAGAGAATTGCACAAACTAGTCATTGCCCACTCCTTTGACTTTGTTCATGTGCACATCGATTTATTTTCACTTAAAAAATCAAGAAGCTAAAACAAAGTTAAAAACTGTTATGGTAACCAGAAATGGGATTTCATCGCCAAAACTGAACAAAATTTTTCGCTATTCGAAAGGGCATCCAATTCTACACTAGAGACCATATTTCTTCTAGAAAATGCATTTTAAGATTATTCGTCTATTTGACACTGTCTTATCTATAACACCATCATCTCTGAAAGGTATTACCAAATCACAAAAACACTTTAAATAATGGTTAACAGAAAATAATTGACATTTGGGTACTTCTCAGAGATAGTACTGCTAACGGGAAAGTACTCATTAACTTTTTTTTTACTTATTTACTTTCTGATTACATAACTTGTAAGAGATTTAAGAGCAATTTCCTGTAACTTTTATCAAACTAAATTCTTATTCATAGATAGATATTTAAAAACTTTCATTTGTTTGAAAAGCTCTGTACACAAATTTAGAAAAAACCTGCCATAACATTATCAAAACACACAGTTATTTTAACATACTTCAAACATAAATGTGCAAAATTAAATATCTTATAAACTCATTAAAAAATAAAATTAAATATCCTAAAAATAAATCTTCTTTTGAAAGAAGATATGAAAAACAAAGTTCTATGTAATCGCTTTACATTTAAAAAATTTATGTAAAGAAGTGAAACTCAAAGAAGTTTCTATCTGATAATACAAATTTCACATAGAAAGTTACCAACTGTTGATTATTTTAAATGGTTATCAGAGAAGTCACCTTATATAATCTCTGTGGATATTTAAAGCAATGAAACCATTTTATGTAATAAAATAACAGAATTCAGAAAAAGGTAAAATAAGTGATATATACATTTTTATACTATACACTTCAAGTACTGATTTAGAAATTGATAACAGACTTTACAAATATTTAAATATTGTCTTACTTTACTGCAACATAAAACATCAAATCCTCTTTGTTATTTTATGATCACACATCTCTTTTTTACAAGTGCGTTTAGTTTAAAAACAATATGTAACCCATATGGCTAGTAATCTTCATTACTAGTTAATAATATTTATACTGTGCTTCAATATCAAACAGATTAATTAAATAACTGAAGTGCTAAAAGAAACTCAATACCTTTTCTATGAAATGAGTTAGTAGTAAGCATTAGCATTCCCTAAGTAAACAGCATCTTAATTTTCCAGCATCATCATCATTTTCCATTTGTCATTGTCTTATCCGAGTGTCTCAGAATGCTCCGTCAAATTAGCAAGTCAATAATGCAATATAAGGTTCTTTTTAAAATCCCTCCCATCACCTATTTAACTATGTATAAAGAGCTTAAATTGCACCGGAGCATGGTACTTCTTAGTTTTAGAGATAATTCATAATTCTAGACAACACACCGCAGCCCTAAACAAGAAGGCTTTGCTACTTCTTTTATGTAACTGAACAAACAACAAGTTCAGTAGAAATTTTATCTTGAAAATTTTATTTTTAGTAATAAAATTATATTAAAAATCACTTATTAAATTTTAATTTAATCTCTTTACATTTTATTAACTTTAATTATTTAATTACTTTAATAAAGAATTATTTAATTTTTTAATTATTAATGATTTTATTAGTCACTTTATTTATTCTTGTTCCTCTTTCCTGAACAGGTCTTTGATAAGGGTCCAGTAATTCTATTTTAGAACTTAAACTCTGTATAGATATAAATTTGTTTTTACACACAAG
This sequence comes from Stegodyphus mimosarum, assembly GCA_000611955.2. Classification (NCBI taxonomy): domain Eukaryota; kingdom Metazoa; phylum Arthropoda; class Arachnida; order Araneae; family Eresidae; genus Stegodyphus; species Stegodyphus mimosarum. Next base: position 96,833 of record KK118249.1, on the reverse strand, counting down.
GCTATTTACTACTCTGTATGTGTTGCTTACTGGAATTTCATATTACAAGCAAAACTGACTTGTAAATAGAAGTTCACATTTTTCAATGCAGTCAATTTTCAATGCATCTTGTTTAGAAAAATCAAAGAAGCCTTACAAATAGCATGGGTCGTTACCAGGGCTGTTCCTAACAAGAGTGCAACACGTAAATAAAAATACAACTGGATTCTCACAATACCACCCCTAAATATTTTAAATTCATTATAAGTACTTGTCAAATGTAGGTATTTTTTATAAAATTTGTCAAATGTAGGTATTTTTTATAAAATTTGTCAAATGTAGGTATTTTTTATAAAATTTGTCAAATGTAGGTATTTTTTATAAAATTTGTCATGTGTAAGTACTTAGTGAGTATGAAATAAAAATTTTATTAATCATTAGAGCATTTTTCTTTTTAAATTTGGGGGCAGCGGTCTTAGGAAAGTAAGCGGGCAGCCAATGGTCTCGGAACGGCCCTGCTCATTACAACTATCACTCAACTTTGTTGCGCATTGCAACAAATGCAATTCATAACACCAATAAATATAATATTATACAGTATTTCTCCTACGTCCTACACATGCCGTGGTGTTTGCAAATGCCTTCGTGGTCAGCACGCTCGACGCGTATTCGAGATGCCCGTGGTTCGACTCCTGGCGAAAGCTTATTTTTTATCTCTCCTGCATACAAATAAGCTAATGACTCTACAAGTGGTGCTCAAACTAAAAAAAGGTGGTGTATGATGCTTCTCCACCACCAGAATTTGACAATTGGGTCCCCTAATCTCCAGTTGCCCTTTAAAAGGGAGAGTATATAAAGTATGTTCTTCGCATGCCTTCGTGTTGTAGTGGTCAGTACGCTGAGCGCATATTCCAGAGGTCCATGGTTCGAGTCCCAGCGAAGACACTGCTTATTTTTCACATCTCCTGTTTCGAAATAACCTAATGTCTCTACAGGTTATGAAAACCAAATAAAGAAGGATTAATCCTATATATTATGTTTTTATTATTATCACATTACTGCTACCTCCCACTTCCATACCATTTAAAAAACTATCCACATCATCTGCGTACATTTAAAACTTCAATATTTTTTACACTACCAATTTATCCTACAGAAAAAGACACTGCACATTTTCATTTTAACAATCACATTTATTTCTATGGATCAAATATGGATAATTTATATGTTAACTCACAGATATGTTTAAATATTCTTACCTACTGTTCACATATTAAAAAAAATATATATATTTTATTAGTACCATCTCAAAAGTACCTCTTACATTTAAAAATATTTCAAGTGCACAAGTAAACAAAAATATACATGTCAACTCATCCCTTTTCTGTTGGAATGTTAATGTTTAAAACCAATTCTCCAATACTAATCATTACATAATATTTTTTTCCCCTTAATTCTTGCTCTCAGGTTGCAAACTAATGAAAGTAATCAAAACCTTCCCACAGAGTTAATCTCTAACAACTAAAAAAATTACGAAATATTAATACAAATGCGTATATATAAATATTGGCATATACTAGATTAACAGCATCATCACAATAGGTGTCTGTGATCATAAATATTTTAATACCGATATTCTTTTAACTTAGCTCGATGCATCGCAGAAAATTTCGAAAAAAAAACTTCATATACATCATCAAAAATGTTCAGATGCATGATTAAGAAGCAAAAAAAAAAGATACAATAACTGAAATTATTTGCTTTCAGAAGGGTTATGCCATTATTTAAAAGACTAATGGAAGATCAACTCTGGAACATCACTTAATAATACTTACTCAATAACATTCAACAGTATAAACAATCCGAGATACATCAAAACAGAAGTTATGACAATTATTACTTTCAATGCACAAAAAATTATGCTCCGATCTTAAATTAAAATTAATAGTTATTCAAATCAACAACTTCTCATGTCAAATAACGCGCGGCAATATTCACGCGCAATTAGGCCAAAGCAAAAAAATGACATTAGAAATTAAAAACTCTACAATTTCACTGAATTATACATAATTAGTATCATAACAGTCCAAAAATTTTTAAGAACTTTGGTATGCTAGGCCTAAATGTCGGATAAATAGCTACTGTACTCATCCTACGTTGCTTTCTCTTCTTTATACCGATCACAGTGCAAATGACAGTCAACTTACTTTCATGATTTCCTTCGGCGCAAGTCTCGAACTCTTCTGTTATAAATATATCTGCAAACGACATAAGTTAATCTTACTTAATAATGACACTACACGGCACATTTTAAAAAATTTACCACTGAAACTTTTCCACTGAGCGAAACAACAAGCTTACCCGCCATGTTGGATAGAACAAGCGCGATTAAATTTACTTTGATTTCATTGGCTAGGATAGGCATTTGGGTGGTTATTGGCTAATTCTGTATTTACCCATGTAGAAAATAAATTTCATTCACAATTTTACATCCGGTTATTTGTTTTATATTCTTTAACAGCTGATACACCTTACTTAAAACAAAATTTACTTTCAGCTCACTAATAACGTGCTTAACTGATTTATATAACTCTCAAAGAATAAATTTCAATCATTATCCTCTCACTTTAAAGGGATTATTTCTTTACTGATCATCTGTGTTACAGGTAATAAAAAATTCAAGACCAGTCGCTTATTAAGCCCTCTGCCTAATAAATTCCGCAGCATATTAAGTTCATATTTCCAGGAATTAAAGCAACTATACACTAATCAACAGGAAAAAACTAGCCATTTATTAAACTCGTCGCTTATAAAACTCTGATTGACAAAAGATTTATTCCTCAGAATCAAAATATTCTATTGGTACCTATAAAAACTGTTCATAATTCATCCATTTAACATATTCAGGGCTGGCTTATTTAATGTCCATATATGTGTGGCTTCAACTAAACCAGTTGGACCGAATTTCTGACCAGTATACTTTTGCCCTCTCCGTTCCCTTTACATGTAGCCAACCATCGTCCGAGTTATAAAATAAATAGTTAAACGCTACGAATGGATGATCCGTTCCGGAACCGATTCACTTTACTGAAGCATTGATCAGCCCTCCGGCGGAAACGGAACAGTAGTTCTTTAAAGGGCAGCTCAGACTGGGGTTTATCTGAAGTAACGAAGACAACTGACTTAGCCGACCTATCTCCAAAACCAGTTTTTCCTCATAGCGCAGATAGTTGGAAAATCTGAACTACACGCATAGCGGAACTAGTCGACAAATGGAACCAACTTCGTTAGCTCAGATAAACCACAGTCTGAACGGCCCTTTACAGTTCATCGAGAGCAGTTGTTCGGAACCGTGGCCAAAATTTGATTTCTCTTCTACTAGATTATTTACTGGAAACATCTCTGAGCTACTTTTTACGTACGTATATTCGTTTTGAGCTTGCTTGTGTCCCATCTAGTATTTAAAAAACGAAACATGAAATAAACCGACGCATCTCAGCGAAATTAATCACCCCTGTTTGCAAATGGATGGAGATTTTTTTCCCCTTCTGGTAGTGTAAGTGTTTAAAGCACGTAGATTATGGGAGAAAGTTCCTCGGATTTCCATCTGCCAGCGCTCCGAGATTAGTCGCAGATCTGAGTCCTTCAGAGTAGAGATTATTCGCATTTTCATTGCTCCTCCTCGAGCTGCGGTTCTGATTCCGACGGAGTCTTCATTATTCGGTCTTTCAAATCTAGTTTCTGCGAAGTCTTGATTATTGCTTTTTTTTTTGCTACCTTGGAGTTGTTCCTTTAATTTCATTTCGACTCCTTGAATACTATGTCATCTTATATGGATATATATATTCGACATGACCTTTTTTGTAAAATATTACTGTAATATTTTTGTGAAATAATAAATTGTATTTTTATTGATTTATTTATTTTCCTAGCGTCTTGTAATCAAGAGGTGGGAATTTCCCTTTAATTTTCTTTAGAATTTGTATATACACTGGTGGAAAAAGCTAAGAGATCGAAAACATTTTCCCACATTTCTCCTAAAATGCTCAAAAAAATCTGGACATACATTTTAGCCATTATTTACGTTTTCCACGGCTAACTTAAGTAAGTTAAGTATTTCCACGGCTAACTTAAAGTAATTATAAACTGTTTTTGTAAATCCAGTTTATATTCTTCGATCACTAGTTTCAATTAAAAAATTTATAGAATGCATTAGAAATTCCTCAGAAACTTTGAAAGATATTTTTGTAAGAGATGAGAAGAATGAAATAATACTACACTTCTTTCAAGTTACTTTACATAAGATTTACACGTTTAAAAATAATGAATTAGTTAATAAACATATAATCCATTCAAGATGAAAATATTAGAATTAATATGTATCTTAGATTGGGTTTTAAAACTAGAGAAGTTCTTTTAGAAATTTGTATTTCTTCCCATATGGGTTCCAAAGGCATTCCATTTTTCTGAAGAAATGGTTTGAAGGAGGAGGTGTCTCTTTCCCGACCCGATTACCATCTCATCTCTTGGGCTGTGAAATGAGTTTCTACACAGTCCAGTCACATTAATGTGACCACCACGTACTTTACATGTCAGAGTTAAATAACCAATCACAGAAGGCAGGTGGCAGCACAGTGCAGTTGAGCGTATATAAAGGGTGTGTGAGGGCTTCGGAAAACATTTCAATCGTTGGCGTAATGCAGAAACGAAGCGATTTATCCGACTTCCAAAAGGGCATGATCATTGGCTTTCGGGCCAAGGGTGGAAGCATTTCCGAAACGGCTGAGTTTGTGAACTGTTCGCGTGCCGCCGTGGTAAAAGTGTACCGTGCATGGCAAAATGGGACTGTCCAAAATCAGCGACGTGGCAAATGTGGTGCACCACGGGCCATAGATGACAGAGGCGAACGACGGTTGCGGAGATGCGTTCGGGCAGATAGACGGGCTACCGTTGAGCAACTGACCACCAAAATGAACCAAGGGGCTACCAAAAGTGTCTCCCAAAGTACTATTCAGCGAACATTGCTGCGTCTGGGCCTCCGAAGCAGACGCCTGGTTCGTGCACCTATGCTGACTGCTGTTCATCGACGGCGAAGGCTAGAATTTGCACGCCAGTACAGCAGCTGGACGTCCACTGAGTGGCGACAGGTTGCGTTTTCGGATGAATCGCGTTTTATGCTCCATCGGACAGATGGACGTTGGCGTATAAGGCGTGAAACCTCTGAAAGGAACCACCCTGCAACCATTGCCGGAACGGTCCAAGCTGGAGGCGGGAGCATTATGGTCTGGGGAATGTTTTCCTGGCATTCTCTAGGTTCACTGATCATTGTGGAAGGCACAATGGATCAATACAAGTACGCATCTGTCCTTGCGGACCATGTTCACCCCTACATGCGCATTGTTTTTCCTCAGGATGATGGCATCTTCCAGCAGGACAATGCGAGGTGCCATACAGCTGCCAGTGTACGTGCGTGGTTCGAAGAGCACCAGGATGAGTTTACCGTCCTCCCCTGGCCAGCAAACTCACCTGACTTAAACCCAATCGAGCATCTGTGACCATCTCGATCGAGTTGTTCGCGCCATGGATCCTCAACCGCGTAATCTAGCGCAGCTGGCCACGGCATTAGAGTCGGCATGGCTCAACATCCCAGAGAACACCTTCAGGGACCTATGTGACTCTCTTCCTGCACGTCTCGCAGCAGTCCGCTCTGCGAAAGGTGGTTATTCTGGCTTTTGACAGATGGTCACATTAATGTGACTGGACTGTGTAAAAAAAACAGTGGTTCACTGAATGCTTGAAAGGACCTAAAAGTTGGTCCCCCCCCCAAACAAAAGGAATTATGTCGAAACAGAACATTTTTCCAAAACATCCAAAAGAATACAGGTTTCGTAAAGATCTTATTCATTCCAAAAGAAACAATATATCTATCAATCAAACCAACCTGCTGTCCAGGATCTTCAAACTCTGATCTGAATAGAAACACCAACTGTTCATATAGATAGGTAATTCATTTCGAAAGGGAAAATGGTAAAGTGAAACGGACTGGAAAAATTATCTCAAAGAAACATTTGAAACATATATTAAAAAAAACTTTTTGTTAATTTTATAATGTCTTTAGACATTATAAAACTAACGCTTCCCTTTTTGGTTTCCCAAGATCCATTCTTGGAAACCTATTTTCCAAGAACTAATTTTCTATTCTTGTAAATCTATTTTCGAAGAACTAACTTTCTATTCTTGGAAATTCTTAGAAAACCGAAAAGGGAAACGTTAATTTTATAATGTCTAAATATATGTTTTCAGATACATATTCTCAAATTCTGAAAAATATTTTTCCAAACAACTCCAAAAAAATGACTTTCCTTATTCACTTACAGAAAGAAGATACGTTTTGTGTGTTCCTATGTTTTGGAAAGCGGAGAGGGTTTCAAGTGAATCATTTTTGATTGATGGCATTTCTACTCTTCCATTCTTGAGAACCCTGTTGAAGATGATGCTCTAAGAACCACATTTTTTGCGAAAAGAATTATTCTAAACAATACATTGGTTATTCAGCCCACATTTTTGAAGAGAAATACATGTCTAAAGAGAAACGGTTATCATAACTCCAAAGCACTATACACAATAGTCATCATTTTGAAGAGAAATCCAAAAGAATATACACAATCATGTTTGAAGAGAAAATGTTCGGCATCCAAAACAATATATTCAATAGTCATCATGTTTGAAGAGAAATCACATTTTTCCATAAGCATCATAAATATACACAATCATGTTTGAAGAGAAATGTTGAATCGGATTGGTAGTCCAAAACAATATAATCAATAGTCATCATATTTGAAGAGAAATGTTGGTCCAAAAGAATATACACAATCATGTTTGAAGAGAAAATTTTGGGCATCCAAAACAATATATTCAATAGTCATCATGTTTGAAGAGAAATCCTATTTTTCCAAAAGTAACATAAATATACACAATCATGTTTGAAGAGAAATGCTGAAACAGTTATCATAAATTCTTGATATCCAAAAAGAATCTTATTCGCTTCAGGTTCCAAAAGAAACATAAAAGCTATATCTACCTAAAACCATGTTAAAGAGAAAGCAATTCCAAAAAATATCCCACCTGCTCTGAAGAGCCCTTTATCGAGGATGCTGCATCTTCAACAGCACGCGCTAATCTGAAGCGAAACAACAACCGTTTATATAGATAAGCCATTCAATTTGAAAGTGAAAAAAACGCCTTTTCCTATAAAAATTATGTCCAAACTTCAAATGTCCAAACTTCAAAATGATGTCCAAACTGTTCCATAGGTCAACATTGAAAAACAGTTAATTCTATAATGTCTAAAAGCATTATAAAATTAACAAAACGTTTTTTTTAATATGTGTTTCAGATTTTTCTCTGAGAAAATTTTTCCAATCGGTTTCAGTTTAACATTTTCACTTTCGAAATGAATTGCCTATCTATATAAACAGTTGGCGTCTCCGTTCAGATCAGCGTGTGCTGTTGAAGACGCAACATCTTCACCTGAATATAGTGGATATTCTTTTGGTTAAGTATATTCTTTTGGGCCAACATTTTTCTAAAACATGATGACTATTAAACATATTGATTCGGACTACCGATTCGATTCAACTTTCTCTTCAAATACGATTGAGTATATTTATTATGATTTTAGAAAAATGTGATTTCTCTTCAAAGTGATGACTATTTTGTATATTGCTTTGGAGTTATGATAACCGTTTCTCTTTAGACTTGTGTTTCTTTTTGAAAATGTGGACCAGATAACCAATCTATCGTTTAGAATAATTCTTTTCGCAAAAAATGTGGTTCTTAGAGCACCATCTTCAACAGGTTTCTCAAGAATGGAAGAGCAGAAATGCCTTCAATCAAAAATGATTCACTTGAAACCCTCTCCGCTCTCCAAAACATAGGAAAACACAAAACGTATCTTCTTTCTATAAGTGAATAAGGAAAGTCATTTTTTTTTGGAGTTGTCTGGAAAAATATTTTTCAGAATTTGAGAATATATATCTGAAAACATATATTTAGACATTATAAAATTAACGTTTCTCTTTTTGGTTATCTAGAAATTTCCAAGAATAGAAAATTAGTTCTTGGAAAATAGATTTCCAAGAATAGAAAATTAGTTCTTCGAAAATAGATTTCCAAGAATAGAAAATGAGTTCTTGGAAAATAGGTTTCCAAGAATGGATCTTGGGAAACCAAAAAGGGAAGAGTTAATTTTATAATGTCTAAGACATTATAAAATTAACAAAAAGTTCTTTTTAATATTTGTTGTAGGGTTTATATTTATTTTAACTAACATTTATTTTAAATTTAAGTTATCTTTTCTGTTTAGCCTTCATTTTCCCCTAGAAATGCCCGTGCCAGACTATGTAAATTGTAGTAGCACGCGCAGTTTATTCAAATTTAGCGGAAACTAAAAATGCTACTTTCAAGCGAACAATGCTGATCACAGAATCTTTACCTTTATTAAGAAGGGTAAAAATTTTATTAGTTCCTTCTATTACACTCATGTCCATAAATTAAGGATAATTCGGAGTCACGAGGAAATCGAACTCTAAAATAAATATATCACCTGTAAAATCACAACACACCTCTTCAAGAATCATATGCAAATTTCAGGAAGTAACCAGATGACACCGATGGTACGTCACAATGACGAGAGAGTAAAAGAGTGACATATAAGGAATACAGGCAAATAAGTAAAATTGTTTGCAGGCGCTTTATAAGCATTTCAGTGCAATAACCGAATAGTTATGACACAAAGGACGCATTTGGCAGATTTTTTACGTGGTAGAATTATCGGCCGTCTGGAACGTGGGCGTACCCAACTGGAAGTATCAGACGAACTTGGAATTGACCAGAGTGTCATTTCCAGGCTTTGGCAACAGTTCCAAGATGATGGTAATGTGAGTAGACGTTACAGCACAGGTCGTCCCAGAGTTACAACGCCGAATGAGGTATTTGGCAGTTACTGCCAAAAGAAGCAGGCGGAGCACAGCCTCAGACTTGTGTCGTCAGCTCTGTTCAGCCACTGGTACGACAATTTCAAGGTAGACCGTGTACAGACGCTTAGGGCAGATTGGTCTATGTGCTCGTAGACCTGTCATATGCGTTCCACTTACTGCAGCTCACTGTCGCCTGCGGTTAGCCTGGAGTAGAGAGCATGAATTGTGGATACCGCAACAGTTGACTTGTGTAATGTTTTCCGACGAGTCCAGCTTGCAGTCTGATTCTCGCCGGACTTTCATATGGAGAGCTCCAGGTACCCGTTACCACCAAGAAAACATCGTTGAACGACACCGTTACGGTGGTGCAGGAGTGCTTGTTTGGGGTGGAATTATTCTGGGTTCCAGAACTGATCTGTATGTTCGAATTGGAACCATGACAAGCCAAATCTATCGGGAGGTCATTCTGAAACAACATGTACGTTTGTTTTGGGGCGCCATGGGTGCACAATTTGTGTTTATGGATGACAACGTCCGTCCTCACCGTGCAAACATCGTAAGCGAATGCCTTCAATCGGATGATATTACCCGTATGGACTGGCCAGCATTCTCACCAGACTTGAATCTAGTATAGCACGTGTGGGACATGCTTGGCCGACGAGTTGCAGCCCGTCAACCTCCTCCTACATGCCTACCGGAACTTCGGAGAGCATTGCTTTTTGAGTGGTGTAATATCCCCCAAGATCCGATCGATAATTTGATACTCAGCATGCCTAGGCGTTGTACGGATTGTATTGCATCGTCTGGGAGACATACAATGCATTAACAATCATACCAACCATGTAATATTGTTTTTTTTGTAAATAAGTTTTTTTTTGTAATTTGCTCCAGGGAGACAAAATCGCTTTTTTAATAATATTAAACATATAGCATCTTTTTTTGCTCTTTACCTTTTGTTTAATAAATAAGCTTTACAAATAAGTCAAATTTGTTTTGCTTGTAACTCTTCCTTTGTCTGATTTGGCATTATCCTTAATTTATGGACATGAGTGTATTTTAAATGGTCAATCATACGGGCGAGTCAGTGGTAGTTTTACTGCGCCGTGTCTCACAAATACATGAGTTCACGATCTGTTTTGAAGTCAGTTTTCTACTGTTACTAAAACTTGCAATTCTCTCCTTATTAATCATATTTCCGATATGAATACTTTGAAAACAGTCAAGTTTAATTAGTCAAGCATAAACCATTCTCAATAAGGAATACGAAATTTACATCCAGAAAAGAATTAACCCCCTATTTTGTAGTATCATTGGTATATCTCCCTCAGGTATTTAAACATTCACCTACAACTTTTTTCCCTAAAATTTATTCTGTAGGCTAATCAGATCTCTTAAAGAGTTTTCTACCCCAATTTGAATTTATTCTAATTTCCATACTTCTTAATCTGTGTTTTGTTTTCGCCTCTAATTTTCTTCAACAAATAATGCTAAGCATTTTTTCTCGTTGTGGAAGTCATCAAGTAACTGTTTGCTTTCCTCAAACCGTCTGCAATTCATTCAGTTATAAATTAAAAAAAATAATAGTTAAAAATTTCAAAATGCATCTTGCACAAATTTTGAAAAACTGTCCCTATTTCTGCTGTTTTTTTGTTTTGTTTTGCTTCTACTGTTTAGCTATTCATTTATATTGTTGCGTGCGTGCGGGTTCGTAATGGATTGAATTCACAAACCGTTAAAAAGTTAATGAAATTTATTCTTTTTACAATAAATAAAACAAAATGGTGAAATATTTCCTCAGAGATATTCGTACAATATCACAATATCTCGAACGTTAAACAGAGCTCAGTCCGAAACAGAGAAACTAATTCTGTGTCACAGCAAATTCGCTACAATCAATAACAGCATTAGTAAACAACTGTTGGCTTAAAAACAACAGCAACTGAGCTGAGGTGTTTTAATTCCGCTTTTATAAGTTTTTTAATTATTCACTAGAACAGTGTGGTCCAACCTTTGGTTACCCGAGGACCAGTCAAACGTTAGTATAGGAGAGTGAGGCCAGAGATGTTAAAGAAAGAAAACGTATTACATATAAATCACTAGTTTAATATATCACTTTATTTCACAGTCTAGAATTCAATGTGATGACTGGCACTGCTTTTTTATACAAGTTTATCAATGTCCATTGTAATTTTGGTAAGTCTCAGGCTCGATTCCAGTCAAGCATGTGTTCAATGCGATTTCTCGTTTTGATATAATTTGTTTGAGAGCAGAAAATGTACTTTCACACACACATGTACTGCCAAACAGCGATAACATTTGCAAAGAGAATTTATGCAGTTTGGGAAAACGTTCTTTAGAAATCAGTTTTCAGAAATGTTCAGTGATATCACACTTTTTAGTCTGGTAGAATGGATCTGCTTGAAGATCACAAATTTCTATTTGAAGGTCGCAAGGCACCTCACTTACTTCAGTTTCTCTGGAGTTGTTTAACAATGGAAGTTTTGTTTTTAGCGAGTCAAAATCTTGGAATCTCTCCTTGAGCTCTTTCTTGATATCAGTAAATATTTCAAACATACTAAACTTTGTGTCATTTTCTTGTTTCAGCAGCTGACAAAATGGGAAGTGTGCCGTATTATTAGCCTTCAGTGCAATTTGCATTACACTAAGTGTTTTTGCGAAAGCCTTCAATATGTCCATAAATCTGGGATATAATTGATATATTTCTGCCTTGTAGTTTCAAGTTTAAAGCATTAAGATGGGATGATAAATCTCTCAGAAGAACAAGATTATTTAAAAACTGGATTTCTCCCAACTTTTCTTGATACTCATGCCCCATGTTTTCTTTTTTGAGGAAAGCAAGACTTTCACTCCTCAATCCAAAGCTGTTGCAGATAATTTCCAGCACATAGCCAGAGCACTTGAGAGTACAATGAAATGTCACAGTACTCAGCATCCAAATTGTCCACAAATGCAATAAATGCTCTGTGTCGCTAGGCTTTGCCTCCTCTTATTAAATTTACAATATTTACTACAGTTTTCGTTGTCTCACTGAGCCTTCTAATTTTCCTGCAGAGAACCTTCTGGTGAATAATGCAGTGGAAAAACAAACAATCTATTCTTTTTTCTTTACACAGTCCTACTCATCCAGTTTTATGACCAACCATTGCTTTAACTCCATCTGTTGCAATACTAGAGCACTTACAGAAACCTCCACATTTAGAAATGGCATTATCTAGTGCGTTGAATATATCAATACCTTTCGTGCTAGTTTCTAATGATTTTAATTCCAACAGTTCTTCATGAATTTCAAATTCTTCATTTATTGTTTTTACAAAGATAAGGAGTTGGCTGATGTCAGTTATACCTGTGCTGACATCTAGAGCTAAAGAGTAAATTTCACATTTTCCAAAATGCCCTTTAGAGTGTCTGAAACTTCACTACCCCTATCATTAATTCTTCTACTTACTGTCTGAAGGGACAACGACAATTTCAAAATTTCTAGCTTTCTTATTATGTCCAAATGAAGATGTCAATTTTATAGCACATCTTTTAATAAACTCACTATCCCTAAAAGACTTTTTATTTTTAGCTTGCTCTAAGAATACCTCATGAGATGCCTTGAAAGCAGCAGTATTTGACTGTTGCTCAAAGATACTCTTCTTCTTCTAGTTAGTTTCAGTTTCAAATCATCAAACACACAACTCCTGGTACTTCTCTGGTATTGGACGTATTTTGATTTATGCAAGCTGGTATAATGCCTACTCACATTACCATCCTTTGAAACACTTAAGACTTTAGAACAGATAACACACTGTGGTTTTCATTATATTCAACAAAAAATGACTTTCCTGCCACTTGGACTGAAATTGTCGTTTCTCATTTTCAACATGTGGTTTGTTTAGTTCCGCCATTTTCGGTAGTACTGAATCAAAGTGAAAATGGAAACATGTACGCCACGGAGTATAACGGTCGTAAAGTGAAGCTTATCATTGAAGTCACATGACTATTCTCAACTTCACCCGCAAGACTGCACTGTGATCCACAAACCACCAACAGCCTTCTCTGCGCGATCTCCCCTATTGCCGCACTGAATCACGAGACAGGTAACCCTGCATACGCCGAAGTTACTCTCACGAAAATCCATCATTCAAGATCGACTGCTAGACGAACAGTGCTGCTGCACATTTTCTTCCGGTAACAAATGGTTACCTCTTTTCCTTTTTCGCCTCCCTGCTTCCGTTCTCACGATCATCACCACGCCACAATTCTAGCAACATCAAGGGCCAAGAAACGCAATATTCTAAAAGAGCTGTTAAGATCGCGCTTGCCCGATACATCAGATATAATTCAATATTGCTACTGTCTTATTATCGAGGTGGCCGTTATACGAGAAATGAAGACTGTAAGGTGGTGCTATCTTTAGAAATTAAAGAAATTCTCATCTGATATGCAGTTTTGCCAATGTCAGCAGTTTCCCGCTAAATCTGCTCTTTTGTATTCCCTGCAGAGCAGGTTCGCCAGCTTATTTGCACCCTAGCGACTATTTTACTTCTTCTTCACAAATACAATTTATTCTGTTTATTATTGTTTTAAGCACTAAGAGGGTTCTTTTGTTTTTCTTAATGTTGAACTAAAATGTTTTTAGTAAAAAGAAAAAGTGTCAACAAAATGAATAAGAGGGCCGGATACGGTGCGCGGGCCGTGGGTTGGACCACACTGCACTAGAACATTCTCGTGAAACCTATTTTCTCGATTTTTCTGGATGGCAACAGCAATTACGGGATATTTATTTATTAAATATTAAATGCACGCACTCTTTTATTTTTACTTTTCCGACGCAGCTTTCTCTTCAACAATCGTCTATGTTGCACGGGAAAATAAAACAATTTTAATTACAATTCTAAATAAATAGCTAAATAAATACGAAATCCGTAACACTCCCCTTTCGCAAGGACTGCACGTCCCGGACAGTGCAATTTTGGACAGGAAGTCAAGTTTACAACTAAGGCATCAATGCAATAATAAACATTACATTATAATAACAAAATAAACAATTATTGCAAAAAGTAACTTTCATCAAATCATACTATCAAACGCTAAGTACAATTCAAATACTATCAAATACTATGAAATACAAATACTATCAAATACTAAATAATACAAATCAAATACAAAAAGGACCCTGGTCTTATATTATTTACGTTACTATTTACAATTATGTGCATTACGTACTATGGCCATAGTAATGAACTAACCTGTCGTAATAAACGACTTTAGGTTTAGAGTTCCATGACTTACGGATCCGAACCACGACGTCGTTCAGCCTGTTTAGGGCTGTTTACAGACCATCTCAAGGCGACTGTAGTTTCGGAGAGAGTCTATTTCGTCGAGTCGGCTTACACAACCACACCTTGTCTCCTTCGTTGAATCGATGTTCAGTAGCTCTCGTGTCGTATCAGGTCTTCATCTTCCTTGTTGCCATATTGACTCGCTCTCACGCAGAATTGTGCATTACTTCAAACCGGGCCTGGAGATCTTGGACGTATTCCTTCGGCGATGAAGGCGCATCCGGAGGGCGACCACACAAGACATCACTAGGCGGGCGAAGATCACGACCGATGAGCATCTGGGATGTAGAATTGCCGGTAATCTCGGTTTTCTCTTCGGTCCTAGTATGATTTCGGCAGCTTTCTGAGCCAGGTCTTTTAGACAACACGTCGGTGTTTCGAGGTGAGGATCCTTTCTAATGAAGGACAGATATCTCCTCTAATTCTGAAAGCCGTCTGTTGTTTTTGAAGTCCAAGGAAACCTTGTATTTCTTCAAAAAACCCAATCCAAGATGCAAGGATCTGTAATATCCGCCACATATGCCGTGCGATTGTAGGCGGCACTTCAAGGCGTGATGTTCGAGTTTAATTCCCTTCTATGTCAATTTTCTCGCCGGACGCACTCTCGAGAGTAACACAGAATGGCGTCCAAATGAGTTTATCTTTAAATTGTTGAGCTAAATCTTTCCGAATGATGGTAACATTAGTTCCTGTGTCAATGATCATATTGCAAGGAACTACATCGATATGAACATTAATGGATAGTCCATTACTGTTGCCACTCACTGCAGAAATCTTGAGCGCTTTAAAACAGAGTTCTTCACTGTCTGGCAACCTCCGCTCCTCGACATGGCCATTAATTTGCCTCCTACGTCGTTGCTGGGAAATGATCTTATTTTCCGTGCTTTGGGGTGTTCTGCAGATCCTTTGTATGAGGTCTTGAAATCCGCAGTTCCAGCAGTTTGGTTTCTTGTCACTCCTTTTCCATCTCATGGTATTTAATTGTCTGTTTATGTCGTCTGTCTTATTTTCAGTGCTCTGGCGTATTTTGCAATTCCTTCGTATGTGGCCTTCAATACCGCAGTTTCAACACCTTAGAATTGGTTTCTTCTCACTAATATACCGTCTCAAGGCATTGACTTGTCTTGTTAAATCATCAAGGTGAGCAGCCATTTGATCCACTAGCTCTTGGATCTGCGCAGTTCTGATTAGGTGTCGGTCTCTGCGAGTTGCTTGCTGGGCTGCCAAGAATTACATGGAGTACACCAGAGCACTTTCTAAGTCCTTCACATGAGCAATTCGCAGTGCTTTCTGTATTTCAGGATCCCGGATGCCGTCAATGAAATATTTCCCTTGTTTCTCGTGGCGAACTCTTGGAGTGTTTCGGTGGGCTTTTGTTGACGGGATTGGGATTTTAGTTGAAGCCTACTGAGCTTCAACTAAAATCCCGTCAACAGGACTACTTAGTCTTTCAAGCATTTCTCCCCGAACCGCAGCTGCAGTGCGCCGGATAGAGCTTCGAAGTCTAATCTCTGGTTTTCGGGAAGAGTCTGCAGGATATCCGCTGCGTCTGCTCTCAGTGAAGCGGCGAGATGACAGGCCTTAGCTTGGGAATCCCATCCGTTCGGGTCCGCAACTATTAAAAATTGTGTCTTTTAAACTTGCCAAAAGGTCTTCCCATCATACGTAGATAGCTTCAGTGAGGGACGAACAGGAATCTGTAAAAATGTAAAGCCATCTGTATTTCTTCCTTCTGTCGTTATGTTCTTCTTTAAGGTGCCCACTTCTTTGGCGACAGCACCAGAAACCCTTTCTTCAATTTGTTGCTGCACCGCAAAAACACTTTCCTGAATTTCTACAACTTTGTCTTCAACTGTAACTACTCTTCCTTTCATAGCATCGAACTTGTTTTCTATCACTCAGGCAATTTCTCTTTTTATTTTCTTTTGACCTAATTTTATTTCTTGTTTGACAGCTTTAATCTCTTCTTTAACGTATTCTTGACCAGCTTCCATCTTTTCCTGAAATGCAGCAAAGGCAGACACGAGCTGTCTTAATCATTCTTCCATCGCTCTTGTTACTGGTATTCGAATCCCACTTCTGACACCAAAAATTGTTGCCTGCGTACGGGTTCGTAATAGATTGAATGCAAAAGTCGTTAAAAAGTTAAAGGAATTTATTCTTTTCACAATAAATAAAACAAAATGGTGAAATATTTCCTCAGAGATATTCGTACAATATCACAGTATCTCAAACGTTAAACAGAACTCAATTCAAAACAGAGAAACTAATTCTGTGTCACAGCGAATTCGCTACAATCAATAACAGCATTAGTAAACAATAGTTCTCTTAAAAACAACAGCAACTGAGCTGAGGTGTTTTAATTCTTCAATAGAACATTCTCGTAACACCTATTTTCTCGATTTTTCTGGATGGCAACAACAATTACGAGATATTTATTTATTAAATATTAAATGCACGCTCTCTTTTAGTTTTACTTTTCCGACGTAGCTTTCTCCAAAAATCGTCTGAGTTGCGGGGAGAAAATAAAACAATTTTAATTATAATTCTAAATAAATAGCTAAATAAATACGAAATCCCTAATAATATTACTTGAACCTTACTCAACTTAAAATTCACATATTCATTTACACATTGCAGTAGTATGTAATTTTTTTTTATTTCCCTCTATAACAGAACTGTAACACTTCATTTTATAACTCCAAAACTTATCAAATTTCTAAGTTCATTAAAAAATAGTATAATGCACATTGTAACTTTTAAATCTACGAAAATTCAATGCAGGCAAGAATCATCCCCCTCATTTCTACGAAATTTTGCATTTTTTTAAGGAACACAGAAATCTCGAAATTTGTTTTAAAAGGGGTTGTGCGTAGATAGCATGCGTAGTTCAGCATAGTTAAGAAATGCGTTACCAACGATATCGTTTAATTATTTATTATTAGAGGGTAGGAACAGTTACAACAGCGAGCAGATTTGGGAGTCAGCGTTCTACTGTTGCTCAGCGGAATATACCAGTTGCCAATTAGCAGAGACTAAACATTACATTAATTTCCAGTTGCCAGATTTAACAGATTAACTTAAGAAATGCACAACAAAAATGCGATGTGAAAGTGCTTCGCCAGCCAAACGATACGGTTACAAGTACGGAACAGGGATAATTTTTTACATTTACAAAAGGAATGATGAACTGTTTTCTTTTTACTGATGCTTTTCTAAATTTAAATCTGACATTTCTTGAAAACTTATATCACTTTAAATTAGATAATTAAACAGAGTTATAAGAGGAGATAAAGGGGTTGGTAACAAGATTTGTTATCTTAAATACTGATCCTAGATGCATTCCGAAAGTTACTCAAAATAAAATTAAGAATTTTAATAAAAATATTTTCAGCACTGAAAGTAGAAAGGTTCTAAAAGTGTGAAACTTTTTGTATAGTCCTCATACCGTAAAAATTCCATTTATTAATACGCACATCAGATAGTAGAACTCTGGATCACAAATACATCTTGTCACAAATTATCAAAATAAAAATCTCTTAAGACGATAAACAAAGTCTCCAGCTACAAACACTCAAATCCGCAACAAACGATTTTCGCAGGTGTTGTGAGATAATGTCGGCTCAGGCTCAACACGAGGTTTCGCATGTTACGGGCTCCCGCGTTTTATCGCAATCCCAGAATAACACATTTTCGATTTTAGAGTCCTTGAAACTTCGAACACTTTGTTAATGTGCTATATCTTCTACTGGGTTGAGATATTCGTGTTGTTATGGCATATTAGAAACATGGGAGAGTACATTGCAGAACCGAAGAGAACTAGCCCATGGCTGTTCCGCCCGAAGGCGAAGATACCCGAAGTTCCGCCCGAAGGCGAATCGAGTATCAGATATAATGTCTGATACTCGATTAACACTCAGGGAGCTCTAGAAACATCATTTTTACATCTTCGATTGCTTAACTGTAAGCTTGGCAGCAACTTACACGATCATAAATTTGGCCTGGAGGGAATTCTGACAGTATTGCTCTGAGAGTTTTTGAGAGCTTTCGTAGCGAGTTCTTTTGCTCTCTATGATACTGCGCCTCTAAAGAAAAACCATGACTTAGTAGTTAACAATGAAGATGTGAAAGGGTAACTAATAAGTCAAAAATAATAAAAAGAAAAAAAAATCTGTAAGGATTCAGATTTTAGATTACGTCCAAAGGGATCTTGCTTAATAATATAATAACTTGCCGAACGAAACAAACATTAAACTAAACCCAATACGAACACAAAAACCAACCCAATATAATTCCAATAGTCAACTCAATACAATTCCATTAATCCATCCAGTACAGACCCAATAACCAACACAGTACAATTCCAAAAATTCTAATAGCCAACCCAATGCAACTTCAATTACCAACAAAGAAACATAAGCACTAAATTGAAAAGTGAATCGGACATTTTTGTGAAACGACGCAAAACGCCCAACCGAAACGTTTGTAACAGTCCTTCGGGACTACATCCCTTTGGACTAAAAATTAAGAAATAAATAAATAAAATCTTTCAAATTTGATATTACATTCAAACGGACCTTTACTTTTACATACATATACACGTTTCGAGAGCATTTGGGTTAATGATCCTTTGGGCTAAAAATATTTAAAAATAGCCTATCTTTAGAATTTCCGATAGACAATCTCGCAAGCTGGGGAGGAAAATGTTTTTTTTTTCGTACAGTGTTGCCCTTGCACGTTTTGCCTTTCACGCAAATTTGAATTTAAAAATTTGGGCTTTCAGGTGTCTATATTCTGGTGGAGGACCACGTTATTCAAAATTTGATAACTCTAGGTGTAGTTGTTTTTTCACAATGTGAGAAACATGCATGCATTCATGCACATCTTTGTTGTGTAGCGAAATTAAGCTAATTAATTAATTCATTCATTTATATTTTAAATCATGCTACACAATGTGTATTTTATTTAATTTCTGTGTTAATTCCGCTTGCCTTTAATTAGAGCTTTGTACTTAAGATAGTAAGTTCGTAACTTTCGGAACGCGATTGGCAGCAGACAATGGGAATGGGATGTGTTTTTCATGTTATAATCTGGATTTTAAAATACATAATTTGAGTTTATATAATTATAATTACACTAGAAGAAACAGAAAGATTTGCACTTTAACTTAAAATTAATTTTAAGTTGATAACTTAATCAGTTTGTGAAATATGCTCATTTAGTTAACAAAATTTTGTAGCTTTCGTAGGATTTCGTGTGATTGCTATCTTGTCATCTTTTAAGCTGATTTGGGGTGATTTATAGCGAAGGGAACCTTATGCTTCCTGAAGAGTTCTAGGTTTACTGTTAGCACCGGTTTTTATTTGGCAAGTTTCTGGCGATATTAAGGAAAGGTGTTGAATTAACGTTTTGAAAAGTAAGAATTTTTATACTGTTTTCTTCGGGCGTTTTTGTCAGGAATTGTCACCCTTTTGAGGGAGTTTTGGGTCGTTGGTAAACGTTTGTAACAAAAAAGCCAGTGCACGCTATTTTTGGGCTCTTTTCGTCGCTCTTTGTCGTCTGTTTTGAACTCGCTTAATTCCCGGTATTAGCGGGGTGCAGATTAAGATCGACGGGCAATTTCATGCTCGCTCTTTGAATACTCTTGCGATCTCTTGCCCTCCGGTGAATGATGTGCTACGGAATAGCAGTGAGGGGCCTACATTTGGTTGCCTCGAGATATGGATGTAATCCCTTCGACGTAGTTTACTAGACTCTGGAAGGAAGTTTTATTGTATTACTGTGCCATCAGCTAACAGTGTGCTTCATTATACTGGGGCTGCTCAGGTCGTCCACATCTTGCTGGTTCATCAAGACCTTCACCTAACCATTTTCTCTTGGATTCATCTCGGATGTAGCCTGGTTCATCTTCTGTCGCACCCATGTTCGTGGAGCTGTGTACGTTGCTGGAGGAGGCCATTATCCTTCTTTAGTGAATTTCTACGTCTCGCCAGCTGACCTGTATGCATCCGGTTTGCTGTGCCTAACAGATATTTCCTGGGTTCCATTTAATGCTGCCACCTGTTTGGATTCAAGCTGTCTTCTTCTTAGTAATTTTGATGAATCAATAAATATAATTCAAATGAATAGTTCATTTAAAAATCAAGAAAGGTTTAAATTCATGTTTATTTATTTAGCTTATGGCTGTTCTTGAAATTTACAATCAAAAATTATTTTTCTTTTGCTGACAAAGTAGGGAGAATTAAGTTCATACTAATTGATAATAATATAATATATAATTGTATTCGAGTAATTCAGATTAATAGTGAGAGATACAAAATTATGAGATTATAAATTTAATGAGATCATAAGCAATTAATTTTCACTTGTAATTTAAGATATTATTGATTATAATATTATTACGCTAAAATGTACAATATTTCTTTTGACTCCCAGGAGCATTCAATTCTAAAAGCCAGTAGTTTAAATTAATTTTAATAGTAAAATAAAAGTCTGTTTCATTTATAAATTTAGAATGATGTTTCATTTTATTTACTGGTAAACTATACATGACTCCGACACCAGATATCATTGGGTTGGTCGGGTATTTAAATAATTAATCACAACGCATATTAAATGTTTTATTTTAATGTACTAACCACTAAAAGCTCTAGTTTATATTTGGTGTTTCTTTTAAGGCACTAATATACCATTGGTGCCGTGCGCGTTTCGAACTTGATGGTGGTGATTGTCATGTTAAGTTTACTTTCTGCAATTTTTCTTCCACGTATCTAGACTTGGTACTAAAACTTTAATTATTTAACCGTTTACAGTAGCAAGTCTATACAGCTGTCGTATTAATTTTAAGTTCATATTAACATTGATTTTTCTTGATAGGGTGTATTATAGATATGTACTTTTGACTCATTGATTTGAGACTTTAATTGTTCAACACAAACAAATACACGGTAGATTGCTTGAATGGCTTAATTTCTAAATACTGTTGGTATATTTGTGCTTCATAATTCAGTATAAAAATTTTTACATCTGCGCACCTTGTGAGCTATTAGATTGAATGCATATTAACAATATTTAGTTCTTATTTCAATTGTGTTTGAGTAAACTCAGTAGTATGTTGTGCATATCTAATTTACCTGACACTTATTTTGGATCTAACGTTTTTTAGTTGATCGCAAATTTTAATGATTTTTTTATTAATTAAGTTTATGTCAGGCTGTATTAATATTTAGTGTTTTAAATGCTCTTAAAGTACTAATTGAATTTGAACATATGTGACTGAGTGAAATGAGTTTCAAAATTTTGAAATTTTGTTTAAGTGATGGAATTGTTACTTTTGTTAATGTAATTTTGGTTAGGATTAATGTCACATGAGATCAGTGATAGGTTTGTAGCCAGCTAAAGTTTTTGGGGGACTTTGGCTTAACAGCTTGTTTATGTCCTAATTTGGTTTTTGAGTAATTGTATATCTACCTTTTCGGAATTTTGTTGAGTTGTGAATAATTTTCGGTTTATAGGTATTTGATCATAGAGTAAAAAAAAAAAAAAATAGTTCTGTCTTAAAGAAAGTATGACCTGTGAATTTTTGAACGTATGTGTAAGGTTAGAATTTCTTTGTAAAATTTTAGAATTCTGGTTAAAATTGATATGATCTTACTTTACACCTTGGTCGGATTGTCACGTTGTTTAAAGATAGTTTTATTGTGAAGTTTACCCAGTGAGTAGTGTAACAGTTTTTGTTTAACAATGAGCTTAGTTGTTTTGACGTGTTAATTTGAGACTTAAAAGTTGGTTGTAGTAATTTTAGTTTTTAAATTTATTTTGAATTTTGGTTGAACTTGTAGCAGTGTTGATTGAACTTAATAGTGGAAGTGAAAATTTGTTTTGGGAAGATAAACTTGATTTTGTGGAATTAGAATTTACATATGTGAGTTTGCTTTGTGTAGATTTAGTTAAGAATTTGATTTGATTTTTGAAATTTTAAGAATAATTTACTCCGCTTGAGTATGGTATTGAGTTTCTGTCTTCAAGTTTGTTGTTTTTGAAATTCCTTTTGGTTTTTTCTTGTTTTCTGGTTGACATTGTGTGGTTATCTGAAAAACTGTGATTGCTCTAGAAGCCTAGTGTATGTCTAGGAGTTATGATTTGAAGTGATTATAAGTGGTTGTTTTTTTTAAGTTTACACACTTCCTTCTTGTGAGCTTTTGCATTTTGTGCCTGCAGTTTTGTAGTTTTGTTGTGGGGTGTCATGTTTTCGATTGTTACCTAGCGTGCGATGCATACACTTCATTTTCAGTACTTGATTACTCTCCGGAAACTGGAATTGTTTTGAGAACTATTTTGTGTCTTCACGGAAGTTGTGTTTGATTGCACTCACTTCTTAGTGAAACTTGATGCAGATTGGTTTGGCAATTCTTTTGTTGGACACTTTCTTGTTTGTGGAAATTCTATATGTATGATTACCTGCTTCAGTTCAGATATTGATTTTTCTTGTGCACTACTTGGTGTTGATTTTTCCCTCTGTTTGATTTTTTTTCGAAATTTGGTATTTTACATGTTTAGGCATGTGAGGTGGTGATCATGTTGTCCTGGATTTTAACTATCTTGTCTCAACAGCCTTGTTGTAATATTTTCTATTTATTTATTTTTTTTTTCTGGAGGTATTGCAGGCCTGGTCTCAGCTGTTTGGCTCCATTTCTTTAAGTTCACAATTTGTTTTTATTTTTGCTGTTCCCAGATTTAATGGCCTTGGGATTTGTTTCGGTTAAATTATTGACTTGATTATTATTTGCCAACACTACGCGGTTTCGCTTCTTTCGTAATCTGTGCAACTTGTTCTTTTTTTTTCCCAGAGATAAAGAATAATTTTGATCTGGTGTATTTTAAATTTTGGCTGCATTTAAAGTTTTGGTTAAAAATTTTGAAGTTTTCAGTTTTCCCTCGTAACTTGGTATTGATGAGCATATTGTATCACTGATCTCCGTGGCTTCCTATTTAGTTGTATTCATGAGCCTTATCTGGGTTATGTTTGGGTTTCACTTTGGTAACCGCTCGCTGTTTTGAATTTTTGTAAACCTGTTGCCATTGTCTCTTTGAAAATTTTTGACTCGCCAAAAATTTTTTCACGGTCAGGGAAGGGATGTTGTGTAGCGAAATTAAGCTAATTAAGTAATTAATTCGTTTATATTCTAAATTATGCTACACAATGCGTCTTTTAATTAATTTCTGTGTTAATTTGGTTTACCCTTAATTAGAGTTTAGTTTTTAAGATAGTAAGTTCGTAAGTTAAGATAGTAACTTTCGTTTTCGGATAAAAAGTCACATAAAAATAAGTCAAAAAGAAAACAACTCAGTGTTTCAGAAGATGCTTCAAAAAAGGCATTTGTGGAGAATGAGGAAAAATAAAATGATGAACATATTTCTTAATTTTGTGAAATTTGCGCAAAATTGTAAAAAGTTTCATTTTTAGATATCTCACTGATAAAGCAGTAGCAGCCTATTGCGTAAGCATTTTAAATGTCATGTCTGACTTTAAAAACACAACAAATCCCACTAGAAAAAAACTGAATCGAGATGAATCACACTGAGTTTCAAACAGAGTCAGGTGGCACTAAGAAACAAAAAGATGCCGCAGAAAGAAGCTACCTGATATTTTCAGAGAAGAGGACTTGTCATTCAAACGATAACCTTTCTTATCATTTTTGACTTATGTTGTTCCTCTCTCCATCGTACCCGAGTATAGTAAAATTAAATTTTCATCTTTTTCTATCTCTTTCATATTGCATTTATTATATGTATGTTAACTTTTTATCTCACACTTAATGATTTTTCACTGATTTTGTGTTACGACAAACAGCCTTTAGAGACGAATTAAATTCGTGAACTAAAGTTTCATGCATTTCACTAACTGAAACAAAAAATTCCGGAAAATTTAAGAATAAATCAGTTTTATGCGGCCAAGTATTAAATTAATAACAACTGCTGTTTTAACCACATGGAAACTGATTACAATATTTGTTTCCTAATTTTTTCTTAAATTTGCTGAAAAACTTAACAAAAATGCTTAAAAGAGAATCAAAAACAAATCTGAGCAAGTAAAAATTTATTCTTTATTCACGGACTTTGCGTATAAAAATATGAAATTCTTCGTATTAACTTCTTAATGAACATTTCACTGTTTGGAAATATTTATGGAAGTGGATAACATGAAAAGTTAAAATCATACGTTTCAGCATATCCTTCCTCTCCGAGTGTTTAAATTGTTTTACAAAATTTTTAATTCATTTTGAGAAATATAACAATGGAATATAAATATCAGAGATCAACATTTAAAGCATTCAGCCTCCTCAGACACCCTATGTAAACTATTATAAATTATTATTTAGCTCCTATTTATTACGGAACATTTGAATTTTTCAATACTTGAAATGATCTGCCACATTTGAATCCACAGGCTTTAAATATAAAAATATATTTCAAAGAAAAGCTTGATAAAAAACAGAACAGACATGTAATAAAACAAACAAAATGAAAGGAATGAAATGTATTTACACTGAGCAGCAAACACTGCATTCTTAAGAATATATTTCATTGACCGCAACTAATTGATTTTTGAAAATTCTGAGGATAAAATGTTTATGCAGCACGGAGAGTTATTCTTGCGCCCAATGTGTCATATGAACAGCAATGATTATATTTCAAAAAGCTTGTAGTGAAGTAAGAACGCAGATTTCATACTCTATTCCTCAAATAAAACATATCTTTTCAAGCATGCTGGCATTTCAAGATTCTGAACAGTTTCCAAGAAATGAGGACCCCATCCTAGTGCTTTCCTTAGTTCGATCCTAGCCAGGTGCATAAGAGGAAACGGTTGAAGAGCTCTGTTCAGCAATAATTCCTTGTGCTCATCACTCATCTGCTTTGACTGTTCAATGAAATTTACATTGAATTCTTCACAAGCCTCAATTAACAAAGCCATTACTTCAAAATTCAAACCTAGGTGTATCCTGTGGATAACTTTTACGATTCCAAGTGGATGATCTCTCTGTCCTTTCATTACTATACGAGCTCCGTACCTAAGGAAAAACATAAAAGAAAACTGTACAGAAACATCTAAACACATTAAAGACATATTAGATATTTGATAAGTGTGGTTATGAACTAATTTATTCACTATTGGCGAAAGGCGGGTAGTTGCACTATGTGCAAATAAAATCATGGCGCTAGTGGTAGCGGGTAGAGCGCAATCTTTGCTACATCAAGGAATATGGGATTCAGTAAGCTTCCTGCTCTCATAGTGACTGCATTGCACTGCCGCGCATGTGTTGGTTACACTGTCACAAAATGTGCGCTGTTGTTGAAAATTCTCCAACTGAGAGCAAAGAGGCGTAATACGATTTCTTTGAGGAAAAAGAAACCGATTGGCATTCATCATGAATTGTGTGTCGTGTACGGCCTAAACATTATGAGTGAAGCAGTCACGTGTTTTGGGATGCTAATGGAATCTTGCTTATCGAATTCATGGAACGTTATACGAAAATTCAATTCTAAAGTATATTGTAACACTTTGGAAAAACTGAAAAGGGCCATCCAGAACAAACATAGAGGTTTGCTGACATCTGAGGTTCTGTTCGGGCACGACAACGCTAGTCTTCTTAGAGTTTAACGAACACAAGGCCATTTGCTCCAATTCAAATGGAACGTGTTTCAATATCCTCCCCCCGACAGCACGGAATTGGTTCCTACTGATTACCATTTGTTTGCAATGAAGAAGCGATTTGGGGCACAGCACTTCGCTGACGATGAAGAACTTTAAATCGCTGTGTCAAGTTGGCTGAAGTCGCGGGCGATACGTATTATGCAGAAGAGATTAGTAAGGCTATGACAAGTGCTTGAATGCATATGGTGACTATGTTGAAAAATAGAGGGTAGTTATGCCTTTTCAGAAGTAAATAAAAAAATTGTTGAATCTGTGTGGGTTTTTTATTTATTGCCAAGAGGAGGTTAGTTTCCAAATCGCCCTCATATAAATTTATTTCAAGTTAGAGTAGTTTTTATATCAATACTTTAATATTACTTCTAAACTACTAGTAAACTTACAAGCTTTGAAGGCATAAAAAAATAATATTTTTGAAAACTTACAACTAAATTAGAATAAAATATAATTTTAGTTACTTTCTTGACTGAGATTTTTTTTTATTTGCTTATGTATTTATTTAATAAGATGACTTTACTAAGGTTATCTGTCTAAGCCAAAAAAATGATTCTGAGAATCATTTTCTAAGGGTTAAGGGATAGGATTAATGTTGCTGAAGAAAAATCACGAAAATAGCCATGCAGAGAGTCTGTTCGCTAGGATTCGACATCAATTCAAACTACGCGTATTCAGTGGTCTTATCTAATCTGTGCTTCCGAGCTTCATGTCTTCATGTAAAGTATCAACCATCATATTAAAAGACAGAGATAAGAAAAATTATAATTTGAAATACCTAAAGAAATTTTCGCAACATATGTGTAATAAAATTGTATATCTTCCAGACAGAGAATTTCAATTATCAAATGCAATTATAAAAAGTGAAATTTATCACAAGGTATAGCATCATAAAAGGCTGTCAATCTAATGTGCAATGAGTGGAAATAAAAGTTCCATATCCTCTTAGGCTATAACCGGAGTTCGTACACATTTCTGCACAACGTACTTTTAAGGACAATTAATGGAAAAATTAAGTAAACGAAACTGGATAAATTAAAGCAATTATCTATAAACGAAGTTCATGTTTGTTCACCATTCTAAGATTAAAATAAGGATGTATATTAAAAATGGAATTAAAGATCTCTCTCTCTCTCACACACACAAGCCAAGCTTTTTCAGAGTGTTGGCTGCCATAGCCTTGGCCATGTACTTGAATCGCGAAAAATGCCTGGATGTTTGCATTTCTGTAGCATGGGATGGAGGCATTTAAAATACTGTAAGCCGGAAGTCCTGTCGTGAAGTTTCGGGATAGGGATAGAGGAATCTCAAACCTTGGATCTGTCCTTCATCGAAATGTTCTTCATTAAAATTGAACGGAGCATCCCCTTCTGAGCGGGCGTAATTCAATTGCTCCCTGTGGTCAGATTGGGATAAACCATAAAGAAAAATAAGCATGTGCTTAGGGCATGAAGCAAAGACGGCCCACAGAAAGGGGCTTAGAGTCAAGGACAGGGGTACTACAAAAGTTTTCCATTGCTCATTTTGTCATGGAACGGACGGTGCAGCTAAACAGACCGAGAAAGAAAGAAGGAGGAAAACTGGTGTAAATATATGTAAAAAGACTGAAATATTTTAAATACACAAGGCATCTAAAAGCCTTAACCCAGCTTTGGCTATTCTCGACGAATGCATTAAATTGCAAGTGTAGACCATTTGAAGGAACAGCACATTCACAAAAAACATATCACATTTGACTGTTTAATGAAACATATCTACACGTAATATACGTCATACTACATATCTACGTCATAAAATCTTCCCAAACAGATCACTACTTCAGATTTCAATAATTGGCCTGACGTTTCTCTTTTGTCTTGTATCAAATAATCTTATAAAATAAGAATACACATTGGATTTATAAGTCAATGATAGACATATGAGCATTTATTATTCCATTTCAATTTGTGATTTATTAATCTTCGTAAAAGAGCACAATTTTTGATTAACTTAGCAGAACTGAACCTATTTAAATTTACAGATACATAGATAATACCGTGATCCTTTTCCTTTCAATAACTACAGGAGTCTAGAGAAACATAATACATAACTTGCTACTCAGCATAGTACCAACAACTCATTACACGAAACTTAATATCTAAAATTTACCAAATTTGTCTTAAACTTGATGAAATAAACGACATTAATTATTTAGATTTTATGATAAAGAATTTTTATTTAAGACTGTGTTTCTGCTGACGAAAATAATCAACATCATTCTAAAACATAAGTACACTTACTTCCTTTCACCCTGCCAAACGGCGGTCATCTCGCACACATAATTAAACCAAACAAACCTCCTACTTCGCCAACAAGCTACACTCAGTCTGTGAATTTCTATCAGTAAGATACCCAAAGCGTCGTTACTGGCAAGAAACAACGCCTTCATCGGCATAAACAGAATTATGATTCACAGCATTCGGCTTTCGTCGAAACTTATCAACTGCTTACCAGCCCTACAGGGCGGTCACATTTATTTCTGATGGGCTACGGAAAAGAAGTTCACTAGACTTTTCCTTTACATACCAAAAGCTTTTTAAAACGTCTGGGTGGACAACCTCATTCACAAATTATTTACTCTAGAATTCCCAGATGACATCACATACATCATTAAATCCTATTTAACAGGTAGAGTTTTTGTCATTCGCATTTCAAAAACATACATCTCCGGCCGTGTTATTCTACACAGCGTGCCACAGAGCTTCTTACCGGGACTTATACTATTCAATTTATATGTGAACGACATCCCACAAACACTCAACACCACTCAAGTATTTTATGCTTATAATACGGCGATCTTCTCACAAAACGTTTTCTTTGTCCACATTTTGTTATCCCATATATAACTATAACTACTGATCTCCAAAAAATGCCAAAAAAACCTCTGACCGTTCTTAATAACCTAATATGGACGCTATGTTCCTTATGTAACTGTTTGACGTCTCTATTTCTATATTAATGCATTTTTCTTTTGCCTATTCTGATCCCTTTTATCACGTGCTCATTCTTTCTTTGTTCCTTCTTCAATAACTTCTAGTACATATATGCTTTAATAATGACTCTGTGTGCACCTCGCGAACATTCGAACTCTTACTATGCTCGCAGTGGCGGAGTAT
This sequence comes from Stegodyphus mimosarum, assembly GCA_000611955.2. Lineage (NCBI taxonomy): Eukaryota > Metazoa > Arthropoda > Arachnida > Araneae > Eresidae > Stegodyphus > Stegodyphus mimosarum. The sequence continues at coordinate 67,666 of KK118249.1, read as the reverse complement.
GGGTAGCAAGGGGAGACATCTGTAGCCGTGAGCAGCATCCTGGTGGTGTCAAAATGATGTTACGATATATAGGAATGAAATGTTTTCCAATTTTGGCAAACAGGAGAAAGCGCAATATCTTGATTTTTCCCAGAATGCTGAAAACCCTAGCTACGGTTGGGCATGCTAATTTTGAAATTTAGCGTTTTTATGCCTAAACTCAAGCAAACTTATGAATAATTATAAATTTTACAAACAGTTTCGACAGAGACAACAGCTAGTTAAAACATGAAACAACAAACAATGCCAAATCGTTTCTAAAAATTCTCTTTCCCATTTAGCACGAATAACCAGAAACACTTATAAGGTATTTCTCCCGCCTTCTTCGCATGCCTTCGTGGTGTAGTGGCAAAGAATATGTACTGTTAAGAAGGAAAACTTCGCAGAAGCAGAAGTGGCTCCCTTCCAACGAAAAGGGAAACAACTGCGCATGCGTGAAATATCTGTCGCCAAAAGGCGCCAAAGCTCGAAGCTGAATGTCGAAGTTGGTTTGGACAGGTTCGACCGTTACGTTTAGCAAGAGTTTAAACAAAGAATAGGTTCTTTGGTTTCAAGTAGCGATATGGACAATGGAAGTTCAACAGCCAGTGAAAGTGAAACTTCACCTAATATTTCATCATTTCCGAGTTTAAATTATCGCGACAAGTCAAAGAACGATTCATCTTAACCCGTGTTCCTCAATTTCCTATACACGTCGCGGAGGGGGAAAATGTCGGCTAGGTACCAAAGAACCGGCATATCACAGAGGGGAAATTCTCGCCAACAGATTCCGTCGCCAAATCCCTTGGCGAATGTTCCCTTTTCTTTGTAGCGGCGTTGCAGACAAAGTGGTTTATATTGCGTCTATGGAGCCTTTCCTTCTTTACATAGAGGTTCTTTGGTAGTGGTCTGCATGCTCGACGCGTAACCGAGAGGTCCGTGGTTCGATTCCCGGCGAAGGCGTTGCTCATTTTTCATGTCTCCTGCTTCGAAATAACCTAATGTCTCTACATACTGAGATCCTAATATTTCTAAAAAGAAACCAAAAACGCTCTCAGCAATAACGTATTTAGACTTTAATACATATACACAATTATTTATAGATTTCGGTTTGAACGTAATTTATTTATTAACACAATTCTCAACCATAAAATTCCACTTACATTTATTACAGTCAGTATATCAATAATTAGTTTACAATTCCATATGCTACCATGCGTTTTCTATTGTATTATGATTTGATTAAGATAATTTATTGAGAACAATACTAAATATAGACAGGGATTAATTTGTGAAATTAGAAATGCCATATCATCAAGAGACGATAAACTGAAAATAAACAAAAATAAATAAACGAAACAAAACATAATTATTTATAATTTCGTTTATTTATTTAAAATTAAATTAAATACAAAGAGGAAAATAAAAACTTAATTCAAAGGATTTGAACGAGTTTAATGGATGCCAGAAACCGTATGAGAATATGGAAGAAAATTTTAACGAAGAAACATGGCAACGTGTCAAATAAAAAGCAACCAGTTAAATACTCTATGACCACTATTCCCTGCTGGCATAATTATGACCGTCAAGAAGAACGTAATTCTCCCATATCTGAAGCTTGATGTGTAAGCTGAGAATAAACGTAAGATTCTGATTGACTGACCATTTCCTTCCCTCATATTTGGTTATTTCGATCCGAAAAGTCTGTACGTGCTTTTTCTGAGTGAAATGTCTAGTGTTCCAAGAAACAAATAGCCTTCAAATGGGAAAGAAGAAAGAAAACTTTCGTTTTGAACTATAAAACTGAGTTTTTATCTTACAGAAAGACAGAGTTATAAAAATTCAGATGGATTGACCAGAAGATAATTGATATATGGTACATCGAAGATTTGGTATAATTCGTGAAGGATTCACCTGAATTATGAGGTTTAGACAAAGCAATGTATCTCATCCCTATTTGGTAAACATATTGGTGCAGAATGCGTCTACGTATATGTGCCCCCTCTAGTCCTGTATGTTGTCTCATCGCGGCGAGGGTGTGTCACTGGATGGAAAGGATGACGTACGTCTGGAGAACATTCTCCTGGTAGGGTCACCCAAGGCTTGAAGAGCATTCCACTCTACTCAGCTAAAGACCTACAGGCAAACGAGCTGAGTCAGTCCTCTACCTCTGGTGCTCAGGTCTTTGAACTAACAGACTGCCTTTTATCCTCCGTCTATGAGTTATGCCACCTACTACTGTTCATACTGCCTCTTCCGTCACGCAGGCTCAAAAGGGACGCGTTCTGGGCTTAGGAAGAAAACCCCGTCCGAAAAATCAATTAAGGTGAATAAATTCGTGGATCTTATCTAGCAGAAGCTGGACCCGAGGATTAGCAACAACAACAACGTATTTGTGATTTTTTAAAGTTCAGAAGCGTGTAGCTTACAAATCCTTACTTCACAGAGGCAAATGAGGCCCCTGCCCCGAGCCTCTACTGTTATGTAAGTCTCCTAATTATATTATAATATCTAACCTATGTAACATTTTACGCATTTTTTTTTTCATTATAAGTTTTGAAAATATAAACTTAGAAGCAGAACCCATCAGAAGAAATGATATCTTCTAGGTCGGAAAGAAACTATGATTTTTAACTTTATATTTTATTAACTGAACTGATAAAAATTTAATTGCATTATTTGCTTATATCTTTATAAATTAATTAAGGTTTGGGGTAAAATCAACAAGAATTCTGACACCCTTCCCTTTTATTCAGTATTTTCCAGGAAAAAAAAGATCCTGGTTTAATACATAAGTTTATAATTGAGAAAAATTGCTAAATTAACACCAAGGAAATAAAACCTATTTAAAGGTTAAACGTATTTTTCGTTTAAATAATTTTAAATGTAAATAATTAAATTATAAGGCTATTGTACGAAGCAGAATTTATTTCTCTAGGTATTGCTACGTTGACACATTTAGAAGAGATTTTTCTCCATAACAGGTTTTGTCCTAAGCCTAATGTTTTATAAATCGGGCAATGGTAGCTTGCTGAAAAATTAATGGGAGTTAGCGAATGAGAATACAATTATAAAATATGATCATGTCCAAATTTATCTTTATATGCGTGAAATCAAGGATTTATCAGAAAATGTAAACTCTAATTTCATGTGTTTGGATGGAATGGTATCTAATATCATAACAAATAAGTACAAAGAAAAAAAATTAAGAACACTGCAGGTGATATAAAAATGCAGCGTGAAACTGTTTTAATATTGGGAATAACGTTGTTAATCACAGTTTGGGGAATTCAATTTCACTCCTCTAACAATGCGGTCCAAGGACATTTATATCTCTAGGAGGAGGATGTGTCCATCCAACTGCTTTCCCAAGATAGTATCATAAATTCTCTATAGGGTTATTACCAGAAGATTTTGTTGAACATGGTATTCGCTCAGTGACTTCACTTTCAAGGATTTCAACAACGCGGGTTGCTTGATGGGGACGAGCATTATTGTCAACAAATAAAACGTCAGATCCATTAAGTTTTTAACACCTCATCCTAATATCTCTTTCCGGTCACAAACCTGCTGTTGAAAACATATAAGTGCATACGTCCATTGATCACTATTTCTTCCTATACCATCAAACCTGCACTACAGAAACCGTCACGTTTGATAATGTTTGAAGGAAGATTTCCCATTATTGATTTCCTTCGGATGTAAACACCTTTAGAATCAGGTATCAAACTAAATCTCATTTCACCAGTAAACAGAACGTTGGACCATTGGTGTTCACTACAATTCTGATGCTCTTTGCACTAACTAAAGCGATACCTCTCTTGTTGTGAAAACTGTGAAACACATACACTTGGCTTTCTGATTTAAAGCACATTTTTCATTAAGCCTTCTGTATTCAGTCTGCCAAGATACAGCAGTTCCAGATGCGGCTGCAAACTCTGAACGTAACACCTAGCAGATAACAGGTAACGGAGGATGTGGTCATCATTCCCCTACCGTAACAGTTAATCTGTTTAGAACCACGTCCGCCTTTGTCTAGAACAAGCCCATAGTTGTTAGTTGGGGCCACACAGTTATCTCATACCTGGCCCCGAGCCCAGTACCTAATGCATGGCCCTTATGATCAGCTGTATCTAAGTGGCTACTGGTATTTTGTTTTTAACAGATAGAATTTTCTACATTGCTATAAGACAGCTATTTTGATCATAGTCTTTACAGTATTCAAATATTACATCAGTTTCAAATTACACATCAGTATCAAATTTTTATTAATGTTTAACATATATTTGAATATAGAACTTTTCAACATATAAAAGAGATAGTAATAATCATAATGGATGAATACATAATAAATAAAACATAATAGATAGATATATAATAAAGGTGTAAATCCTAATACTTTCAATAATACAAATTTTGAACAAAATTTATGATGGTAATAAAAATGGTAAGTGTGAAATAAACACTTTTTTTAAAGTATATAAACATATTTATCATAACCTGCTTCCTAATTTTAGGGAAGTCCTAATTTGTTCTTGAATATAATGCCACAAGTTAGCTATTATATTAAGTATGTAATTGTTGTTAATGTCTTTCTTATAAAATTTGGAAAATCATATGATAAAAAAATTATCTTATAGTAGTTCTTTATAGTACTTCATGTAATGTATCTGAGTAAGTAATTTCTTAGAAAATGTCATAATTTGTCCTTAGTAAAATACTTTTGAAACTTATTCCTTCGTTCTTCTTCTTAACACCTAGCAGTGGACATACTGTTACGACGGGCAGTTATTGCGAGATAATCGATCTTGAGAAGCAGCTGTTATTCGGTTACGACCTTGTCAGTGTCCTTGCAATAATTTCAGGGTTCTGAAATTGTTTTCATAACGTAGAGATTGTCTGTCTTGAAATATTCTACGTCTCACAGCATATTGTCTGCACTGATTCTAAACGGCCGCTGATTCGCTAGTTCACGGATTCTTCCAAATGGCACTTCGAAGCCATAACGAATAGTTTTAAATCCTTATATACTGAAATTAAACAGGCTGCATTGCAAAAATTCACACAGATACTCACTTTGCGCAAAGAACTTGATTCATCGCCACGTGACGTAACACTTTAAACTGTTATATTTCTATATCAAAAACCTTTTAGTCACTTTTAATTGGATAATGCTAATTACATTGGTTTTGAATGCATTTCCCGCAAAAATATATTGAATTTTTAGGCTATTTCATGGAATATCATCATTTATGGTTATGTTAAGATATTTTTGGATATGAGTACATTTTAAGAAATGCAGTACGCTAGAAGCGCAGAGGATAACTTCTTATAAAATCTGAGCAAAGTAGTTTAAATAATAATATGGTAAGTCATAGCAAATAGGATATGTGATAGTGCCAAGGTGAAGATGAACTTGAATGCCGCTGACAGAATTTGAGGTAATAATGATAAAATGTTTATCTTTTGGTTAGACGCTTTTGTATTACAATTTTTCATTTAAGATATATTATGTCAGATGCAAATGAATTCAAGTGAACATATATTATATCTTACTTTCGAAGTAAACGAATTCAAGGAATTAAATAGCATACATTACCTCAGAAGCAGCCGAATTATTTCAGGTTGAGGATGTTCGCAACATTGCAGATATTCTCCAATTGGGGGCTTTAAAACAGGTCTGTTATCAGATAAGGTAATTGCATTCGGGTTGGCCCCACGTCTTAGAAGAGTTTTGACCACTTCTAGCTGATTTACAATTTTTTCAGTGAGAGAAAGATGCAGAGCTGAACCGACAACTGTTGATACTGCATTGATGTCAGCCCCGGAATTTAAAAGAAATTCTAGAATTTCCACACTGCCTCGGAGAACAGCAAAATAGAGTGGTGGTGGTCTTGTAAGTTCGAAAGGAAAACACACATTAGCTCCATTGCTGATTAGGATTTCCACAACTTCAAGATTTCCCGCTATAACTGCGTAATGCAAAGAAGTACGCTGATCTTCTGAAGTTATAGCATTAACATCAGCTCCATAACTGCAAGAAAAATGAACAATTTTTATTCACTTATTTGATGGTGCTAATATACTATGAATATAGCAAAATAGTATTTTAATTGAAAAAACTTGCAAAGTGAGAACACTTTGTGCAAATAAAACTTACACTAGAAAACACAGAGATGTATATTAGAAACTTTGTGATGAAATACAATAAATTGAGTAAAAAATAGTGAAGAGATATATACTTTTAAAACCAATAAGATAAAAAAAAATTCTTCTGCATCACAAAAATAAAGTTAATTCTCAGTCTTTCTACATATTTTTAATTAAAAACAGTCAGAAGTATAAGGAAACTAACCAATTACGTTGCTTAAATATCTAAAGAAACGATGCTCTGCCGGAAAAATAAGAAAACAGGAGCAAGATATCGCAAAGCTGGCGATAGATTTGGCGACTAATTTCTATCGCCAGATTTGGGGAGAAACCGTCAAAAGTCACCAAACGTGGTGACCATTTGGCCACCCCGCCCCTGTATAACTGAATTGGACATTGTAAATGGATAAATGTAACTGATAGTCCGTGTAACTGTATCGTATTCGGCCATCACATGCCATCCAGTAATTTCGAGAAGCAGAAAGTGCTAGAAATATCTTGGCTGCCGGGCGAAACCTATAAACGACCGCAGATAGCATCAGCTTCTCAGTTGTTGTTCTACTTTTTAGTTCAGTGTGAGTTCGGAGTACTGAGATATCTCAAGGTTAGCTTCGCTCTTTTGATGCACTTTGCACTGCGTTGTATTTAACATTCTTAGTACACTGGTGAAATAAATTAAGAGAATTTTCATATTTGATCTACGATCTCCAGAACTACTAGACAGATTTTAATTAAATTTGGTGTGAACATAGACTGATATAATAGAAACAAAATAAACATTCAACAGTTATAATAGACACACATCTTCATGTGTAACACTCATGAGAGTCTGAAGGTCTGAAACAGCGGTTGCAAAAGACACAAAAGAAATGGGTTAATACGGGGCATGGTCTCCTCTTACAGCCATACAGGCTTCATAGCGTGATGTCATACTGGAAATACGGTAGTTTATCAGTGCCTCACTCTTAAAACTCGAGAATCCGAATATCCTCATTCTCGAGAAATTAGTCGACCAGAAAAGCTTTATGAGGCCTCTCGTTATCGTCCTGTAAGATGAACTCGAGGCCCACTGCACCCCGGAAAAGGCGAACCTAGGCTCCATAACCTCATCCCTATACCTCACACCAGTCACAGAGCCTCTGTCAAAGACGTGGAGAGGTGCGCGTCCACCAACTTGATGCCTGCCAAGACCATTACACCACCACCGCCATAATTGTTGATTTCGCTGGCATTGGTAGGTAGGTAGCCGGTCCCTGGCTCTTTCTATATGAAAGTTGAGCGAGAATCGGTGTTTAGTCGAAAACGGGGCTCGTCGGTGAACAGAACGGTCACCCATTGCTCCGTACTCTAATCACTGTACTGCGTGTACCCTGCTAATCTGACTCACCTGTTCGTAGACGTGAGCGGGACGCAAACAGCCGGTCTTCTGGTAAACAACCGTCTCTCATTCAGTCTTTTGGAAACAGTCACCCTTGCTACACGGGTTCCTGTGGCTGCATACAGGTCCCGAGAGAGCTGAGAAGCTAGAAATGGACAAATAGCGATCTTCTCTGGTAGTCGTGGCCTCTTGGACGACCTTGCCAAGTCTTTCTCTCGATGGATCCAATATCATAGAACTGTTTCCGTAGATTATACACGACCGTTGGGGGTTAAATTAAGCTCTCCGCATATTTGGACTTGCGAATTGGCCTGCCTCTAGCCTCCCCACAATTCGCCATCTCATTCCATCATCTAAACCATTTTTACCATTCCGATGTGAATTTAACCGATTTTTGCAAGATAACACCAAGAAATTCGCCGAGATGTGATAGCGAAAGCAATTCGTCTTATCCTCCACGCGCTTATAAAGCCAGTCTATTTGCTGGCTGGTATTTGGTACACACGTGTACGCTTACGTATTTGCCGTACAAGATTAACATTTTTATCTAGAAGCAGTGGTTTTAGTGTAATAATGTTTTGACCTCATATGTGAATTAAAAAGAGTGCTTGGATTAAAAGGAATTTCACGTAAATCAGTTCATTTCCTATTGTGTGATATATGTTCACATTATGAATGGTTATGTGATAGGATATTCCTATCTGAGTTTCTGAAATTTCGCAGAACTTCGAAGTTTTCTTCTACAAGAGCAATGATTTTGGGACACAAAAGGCTTAGATACTTTGATTTCATAGACGGGCAGATTAAAAAAAATAGTCAAATTTATACCTACTGCAGACTTATAATTTATCGCCATCAAAAATTAAGACCTAAAAAATTATTAGATGAAATGTGATTTGTACATAAATACCTTAGCAATAAGTGGACAGCTTCTACAGCCTGTGGATTGCGACAGGCTTTCATGAGAGGTGTAAGTCCTTGTAAATCTCTTGCATTAGGATCTGCTCCATACGTTAACAACAGTTCCAGAGATTCCAAATCCATAGGGTCGACTAAATTTATTTCATGACCTAAGTAATAGACAGCACTGGGATTGGCACCATGCTCCAGTAATAGATTAGCTGTGTCATGTTCTCCATTTCTTAACGCTAGCCGTAATGGTTCATCTGCAGCAGTTGCTCGAGGTGGATCTCCATATGCTTTATCATTAGGATGCAACTTTAAAACAAAGAAAATACACATAACTTAGGTTTAATGCAATGCACGAGATTTGCTTAGATGATATTGATTAAAACTTAACATTACGCATTAAGAATGATAGAAACACTAATTATTATTCTATGAGTTTGAAGTTTTTCCGAAACAAATAATAACCATAGGAGCAGTAAGCTAAGTATCCAAGACTTAATTTCTAAAATTAAAAGTGCCGAAGCCCTCTGAAAGCCTGTCAGGAAAGAAGAAAATAAATAAATAAATAAATAAAGTGACAAGTAAAATAATTAAACAATTAAATAATTAATAAATATTAAAATTAAATAATTAATGATTAGAATAATTAAACAATTATTATTAAAATTTAATAAAATGTAAAGAGATAAATAAAAGTATAATTTGCGGTTTCGGCTGGAATTACAGTTTCACGTAAAAAATAAGAAATAGCTCAACCGGTCTCCGGTTTAATTTAAGCTCCGAATATAATATACTATTTCAAGGGATGATAGATATAAAGACATTCTTTTTCCAGCACAACAATAAAAAATGTTAAAATAGTTAAAGCGTCACTAATGAAAATACAGAGAATGTATTTTCATTAGTGACGCTTATATAATAAACAGTAACAGAATATAGAGAACAGTAACAGAATATAGAGAAAACAGTAACAGAACTGCACTGTATACTGTATAAACAGTAACAGAATATAAAGAAAATTTTAACGGATGACCTGTGGTTATGAAAACAAAGAGAGAAGAATACAACATTTTCTGACCACTATCTCCTCACAGTATAATTCTAGCTGTCAAGCAGACTATGACAGGGAAGCAAAATTTCACCGAATTCGAGAGTTAGCTGAAAAAAGACTAACCAGTGACAATTCTCATCCCCGTCTTTGATTACATCGTTCTAAGAAGCCTGCAGGTGCTCTTTTCCACGGGAAGGCACTAGCGTTGGAACCAAATATTTACTCGCTGTGATAAATTCATTGTACTTTCTGGAGAATAAGTCTTTGACATATGAGTGGGGGCTTTTCTTTCCATAAAAGTCTCGAACTCCATCCAAGAGTTTGTTTCCCAAGGAAAGAGAAGCATGCACTCAGAATTTAGAATCAATTTTTAATATAAATAATTACAATATTATTAAAAATAAAATTTTCGAGATCAGATTTCTGCTGATATTGCTGTTCAGTTACATTAAAGAAGAGCAGAAGCTTTCCTATTTAGAACTCCAGTGCGCTCCGGCTAGAATTATGATTTATCTCAAAAACTAAGCTGTACCGGCGCAATTTAAACTCCGTAAGTATCACTGCATAGTTTTATTAACTACAAATTAATAAAATTAGTGAAAATGAACAAGTAAATTCCAGTAATTCGTAGCTCAATGAATTTTAGTTGCCACTTTTCTAAATTCGCCTGTGAAGATTAATAATTAACAGATGCTAATTTTCATTTTTACGTCTGAATATAACTTAAAGGCAGTTGCCCAACCGGGATAATAGTTAGCCACGCTGACTGCCATACAGAAGGATCCGGATTCGAATTCCAGAGAAGGTATCTATATTTGTAAATGCACAATGCCTGTGCGGCATAGGGGCACTCTAAATATGCGGAGAGCCCCAAGCCCTCTCGAGAGGTTGCTGGTAGAGGAAGAGGGGTATGAGACTCTCGGGTCCGTATCCCCGGGGTACTCTCCTTCCAAATTGGGGGTGAAACTGAGCACAGTCGTTCGGTCATATGTATGGTGCCCAAGGCTTTTGCTAACCATCGTCGCAATCTTAATCCTTGCCACGATGGATTTCGTGGGCTTGTTCTTATATCAGATAAGCAAGATTAGTTACAATAACAGCAACAACTTAGGCAAGCAATGAGAGGGGTGGTAGCTGTTTTTGTGATGGATTATGAAGGACGGAGGAGGTACTTCATGTGGGGTCCCCTTATCTTAAGATACCAGATAAGTTTACAAGTTTTCAAAATTAACTAATGATTTTCGGGCCCTCTCCAGCTTGTGAATGGTGCCACCCTGTAAATACCTACCGAACTCCCGTAATCCGTAATCTTTGAATAATTTGAATCTGTAACTTTTAATCCCAGTAACCTTTGAATAGTTTTATTGGAAAGACTATGACTTTATCGATTACTTTTCTTTACTTTGTAGACTTTTCCACACTGTACATAAACTGTTTTCATTCTTGCCGTAATATATTTAAATTACAGTAGACTTGCATTTGCAGTATTGGCCTGCAGATGGGCCGACATCGCATTTCACACGAGAATTAAGTCTCTTGACTGCCGCCCTGCTTGGTTGGTCTTAATAAATGTGATCGGTTTGAATATAATGTCAGGACCAACCTGTAATAAAATAAATTAATTAGTTATAACAATCATTTCATGTTTCAGTTTTATAGGATAAATTATTATTCTACACAGTCCAGTCACATTAATGTGACCACCACGTACTTTCCATGTCAGAGTTAAATAACCAATCACAGAAGGCAGGTGGCAGCACAGTGCAGTTGAGCGTATATAAAGGGTGTGTGAGGGCTTCGGAAAACATTTCAATCGTTGGCGTAATGCAGAAACGAAGCGATTTATCCGACTTCCAAAAGGGCATGATCATTGGCTTTCGGGCCAAGGGTGGAAGCATTTCCGAAACGGCTGAGTTTGTGAACTGTTCGCGTGCCGCCGTGGTAAAAGTGTACCGTGCATGGCAAAATGGGACTGTCCAAAATCAGCGACGTGGCAAATGTGGTGCACCACGGGCCATAGATGACAGAGGCGAACGACGGTTGCGGAGATGCGTTCGGGCAGATAGACGGGCTACCGTTGAGCAACTGACCACCAAAATGAACCAAGGGGCTACCAAAAGTGTCTCCCAAAGTACTATTCAGCGAACATTGCTGCGTCTGGGCCTCCGAAGCAGACGCCTGGTTCGTGCACCTATGCTGACTGCTGTTCATCGACGGCGAAGGCTAGAATTTGCACGCCAGTACAGCAGCTGGACGTCCACTGAGTGGCGACAGGTTGCGTTTTCGGATGAATCGCGTTTTATGCTCCATCGGACAGATGGACGTTGGCGTATAAGGCGTGAAACCTCTGAAAGGAACCACCCTGCAACCATTGCCGGAACGGTCCAAGCTGGAGGCGGGAGCATTATGGTCTGGGGAATGTTTTCCTGGCATTCTCTAGGTTCACTGATCATTGTGGAAGGCACAATGGATCAATACAAGTACGCATCTGTCCTTGCGGACCATGTTCACCCCTACATGCGCATTGTTTTTCCTCAGGATGATGGCATCTTCCAGCAGGACAATGCGAGGTGCCATACAGCTGCCAGTGTATGTGCGTGGTTCGAAGAGCACCAGGATGAGTTTACCGTCCTCCCCTGGCCAGCAAACTCACCTGACTTAAACCCAATCGAGCATCGTTGGACCATCTCGATCGAGTTGTTCGCGCCATGGATCCTCAACCGCGTAATCTAGCGCAGCTGGCCACGGCATTAGAGTCGGCATGGCTCAACATCCCAGAGAACTCCTTCAGGGACCTATGTGACTCTCTTCCTGCACGTCTCGCAGCAGTCCGCTCTGCGAAAGGTGGTTATTCTGGCTTTTGACAGATGGTCACATTAATGTGACTGGACTGTGTATATATACAGCATTAGTTGAAAAAACAGTACAGAGGTACATATCACAGTATCTCGCCCAATGATAAAATCAGTATCGCATTAGACCGGATTATTTAAGTTTCGGTGAAAGATGTTAAGGCTGCCTCTTTATGGGTAGGGATACTTTCATGAAGGACTTGCGCTGTTGTTGATGTTGTCTTAGCCATGAATTTCATGGAAGAATGGTTGCCCCAGTTTTGAGGAGGTGGAGTAGTCCGAGGGTCTTCCACCCCTCTCCCCTACCACCAATCCACACGAGAGGACTTTCGACTCGCCATATATTTAGAGTACCCCAATGCCGCAAAAACACTATATATTTGCAAACTTACATGCCTTTTCCGGGATTCGAACTCTGGGCCTTTGGTACCGCAGTGGACTCCCCTAATCACTATACCGTTTAGGTGGCTTATGAAGGACTTTCTAAGAAAAAGTGGATCGTATTCACGTTATGCATAGGAGAAACAAAAACGAAAACTCCCAAGCAGCTAATTCATTCGCTGAGATTTGAACCCCTGGTGAACTACTGCGGTATTGTGTTATTAGACGTAAGTGAGAGTTATTATTAGCGTTGTCACGCCCTTTTGATTTCTCCCTTTTTTCTGGTTTACTAAAATATTTACAAGACTACACACCATTTTATGAGTATCACAACGACTTGCGCTGAGTAAAAATTGCATTTATAAATTAGGGTTTTTCAACAGAGTGAAAATAAGCAAAATATTAACAAACTCATAGCAAACGAACGAATAACGCCTGCACTGCAAATATGCAGTGTAAGATGTGTTACTCTGCGTAATACTACTTTACTCGGCTTTACTTATATATAATGCGTATTACTTTACTTAATAGTGGTAATGTTTCGCAGATTGAAATTTATTGGTTAAACTTGACCATTGTCATATATGCTACATACACATCACTTAGATTTGCAGACCCGCGAGATCTTCAGAAAAGCCGATTACAGTATTATTTGTGGTTTCAAGAAACTCCAATAAATCTTGAAGCGTATCACCTGTGGATATGGGAACAATTAGCCATTTATACTATATCTTCCCTTTGTAAGCTGAACTGGCTACACCCGTATCAATGATCATACGGGCTAAAAGTACTGGTTTTCATCCGTTCTGTTCATTTTTAACTGGCATTAGTATTGTTTTATATGATATAAAACTTTTGCAAGGTATTACGCATAATACTAACATCCAGATTCACAAATGAGGATCTTTAGTAATGTTGTATTACTGTTTAATTTTAACATTGTTAATTTACTCATGGGTGCCATGATCGTACAAACATAATACTAACATTTCCTATAGTAATCATATCAACACTAACTAATATATTGCAGAAAGGTGAAAGGAATGACATACATTGAAAACAAAATATCGGTAAGATAATGTGTATCAACCAAGTATAGTTGTCAAAACCATATCAATAATACAACAAGTTATTTGCGTTGTGATTTAATATTACTGAATAACCGTTAATTAAATTTTATTTTCAAATATTGGGTCCAGTGTTCTAAATTACGAGTAAAACAAACAAATTAAGCTTAACATTTATTTGGAAGTAAACAGTAATTACTACAATATTTTAACACATTCTAGAGGTGATGTGACAGGTGAGTTTCACGTGTTTAACAGAAGAAGTCATCGACAGTGACTAAAGCAAGAAACAATGGTTAACTTGATAAAAACTAACGTACTCGACAACAGTATTTGTTTAAGAAAATTAACATGTTCCTGTGGTGGTACGTTGTCTGTTGAACTAAAAAAATGAATGAACATACATTAATTTTTCATAAGTTAATACATTAGGGTTGTGGGCCCACCATTTAGACAAATTTCAGAAGGGAAAATAAAGCATGCTTCCTTGAGAGTGGGGGGTGTACTTTTACTCCGCCGGTACCGTAAATTCTGTGAAACAAAAATAAGAGAAATTAGAATGAATAATTTTCAGTATAGGGAATTCCTCTTCTCCATGGCTTCCCTCGGACAGTTTTGATGGCTACTTCTCTCCACTTTTGCCCACTACTAAAAGCTCTCTTGAAAAATTTTTAAACCTCCGCAGTTGTTTCTTGTCTGGAGAAAAACTTCTGATTCCCCTCTCCTCGGCTCAGGCAAACTTGGATGTTCGCAATAGGTACCCGCGCAGATCGCTACCCTGGAATATCATCAGGGACTTAGCTCTTCAGTAGAACTTAGTTTTTCATAATATTGTAACCCAGTTATAATCGTCAAAAAGAAAGGCGGAACTCCTCGTTTATGTATTGATTATAGATTAAATAAAGTGAAGGACAGGTTTCCACTTCCATTAATTGAATATATTCTAGATTGGTTACAGGGATCCCATGTGTTTAGTAGGATTGATCTTAAAAATGGTTTTTCCATGTTGACGTGAACAAAGATAGCAGGAAATATGCATTATTTGTAACACACGAAGGTCAATATCAATTTCTCAAAGTTCCTTTTGGTCTACGCAATTCTCCGGCTGTATTCCAGAGGTACATCAACACCATTTTCGACCTTTAATTAATGATGGTACTGTTTTGCCGTATATGGATGACGTAATAATCTTGTCGTCCTCCCTTGAAGAAGGAATCGAGCCGGTCTTAAAGCTTGCTACTGCATACGGACTCAAGATTAGAAATCTCATTTTTTGAAGAAGCGAATCGAATTCTTGCACCATGTTATCGAAGAAGGTAAAATTTTCCCATCAACTTTAAAATCGAAAGCGGCCCTTAATTTTCCAGAACCGACTAATTTGAAACAAATTCATAGTTTTCTTGGACTCACTGGATATTTCAGGAGTTTATTCCAAAATATTGCCTTTGCTAAGCCTTTGAGTGATATCTTATAAAAAAAGATCGTAAATTTAGATTTGACAAGGAGGAAAGAAATTTTTTCGATCGGTTAAAGTCATTATTAGCTGATAAGCCTGTCTTAGGAATCTATAACCCCAATTATGAGACTGAATTGCACACTGACGCCACCTTAGATGAATATGGAGCAAATTTAATGCAGAGATCTCCAAACGATAATAGTTTCCACCCCACCTATTTCATGAGTAAATAGACCACAGACGCTGAAAAGAAATACTCTAGTTACGAGCTTGAAGCTCTAGTAAACATAGAAGCATTACAGAAATTCCGTGTGTACCTATTGGGAATTCCTTTTAAAATTGTTACTGACTGTTCTGCGTTTGAATAGATTATGTTGAAATGTGACTTATCAACTCGTGTTGCTCGTTCGGCTTTATTTCTACAAGAATTTAATTATGTGAATGAGCATCGCTCTGGTGCTAGGATGGCTCATGTCGACGGCTTAAGTAGATTCCCCATTAATATTCTTTGTGTTTCAGTAGATAACATCTTACAACAGTTAAAATCGGCCCCGGATAAGGATAACGGAATAAAAGAGATTAAACAATTACTTAAAATTCCCAGTTATGAAGATCACTGCGACAGAAATAGAATTTTATTTATATTTTTTGGTGGTAAAGAATTAATGTTTGTGTCTGAAAGTATGCAAATAGAAATAATAAGAAATCCTCATGAGAAAGCATATTCAGGAGTCAAATATACTGAGAAAAACATCGAACAGTATTATTTTATCCCTAAACTAAGACAGAAAGTAGAAAATATAGATAGCAAATTGTGTTCATTGTATTCTTGAGAATTATAAGAAAGAAAGTCTCCTACATACATTGCAGAAAGAAGACGTGCCATTAAAAATGTACCATTTAAATCACCACGGACCTTTGCAGAGTACACATAAAAATTATAAGTACATTTTAGTGGTTATTGACGCATTTGCTAAATTTGTATGGATTTATCCGAAGAAGTCCACAACATCTGCTGAAGTCATAGCGAAGTTGGAGATACAAAAGGCTGTATTTGGCAGTCCTTCCCAAATAATTTCGGATAGAGGTACAGCATTAACCTCTAGCAAATTTGCCGATTACTGTTCTAAAGAGAACATTAAGCATTATCTGATTACTACTGGCTTGCCTAGAGCCAACGGTCAAGTCGAACGTATCAATTAAACTATCATATCAGTTCTTTCAAAGTTATGTTTAGAAAATCCGGCTCATTGGTACAAACACACAAATGAACTGCAGCAGGCTATTAAATGGTCGTACCAGCGAAGTATAGGTACCACACTCTTTGAATTACTCTTTGGAACAAAGATGAATGCTAAAGGGACTGATCAGTTGATTGAAATGTTCGAAGCTGAATTTCAAGCGAATTTTGAAGCTAAAAGAGAAGAACTTAGAAAACATGCAAAGCAACAGCTACTTAAAATTCATGAAGAAAATTGGAAGACATACAATATAAGGAGAAGAGAACCAACACCTTACAAAATCGAAGATTTGGTAGCTATAAGAAGAACACAGTTTGGTCCATATTTGAAATTAAAACCAAAATATCTTGGACCGTACAGAATAACTAAAAGAGGGAATACTTACGACGTAGTCAAAAAAAGAAGTCACGAAGGTCCCCACTGTACGACGACATGCGCTGAATTTCGATCAGGACTCTAAAAACATTTAACTTTTATTTTTATTACCTTTCTTGTTTTGCTTTTGTATTTGCAGTGTCGTCTGGAAGACCAGACGAGTGCAGGACGGCCGAATGATGTAGTGCCAATGTTGAACACCAGGTGGCGCTCAGTTGGTTATCAGATAATTCGCTGTGATGTTTTCGTTTGGAAGTTGTCCTCGAGACGTATTGAAAGAATAACTACGTTAAAGACATAAACAAAAGTCTATCATAGAAGCGAACCAAATTTATATCAACTTATTTGTAAAAAAATGTAAATACTTTAAATGTAATTAAATGTGTTGTCCTTTCAAGAAGTTTCTTAGATGTCTTTTTAAAGAAGGTATTACTCTACATATATATATATATATAAATATGACAGAAAAGGGATCTATTCCTATCCCTCATCAAATGATTGCCATACACATTATTTCATTTTCAAATAAAAATTTAGAAGTGCCATGTTCTTCCTCTATGCTCTCTTTTTCTAACCAGTCTTTTTAGCTTAACAATATTTGTATGCCAATGTTTATTTTCTGAACTAAAAGTTCTAGAAATGATAGGACTACATTTTTCCTCAGACGCACTTGTTTTCTAGCATATCAAATGTTCTCTTCTTAGGTTGATCGCTAATGTGTATATACTTGCATGTCCATTGTGAAGGGTTGCTATTGATCTGGCAGCTGAAAAGTCCTGCAGACAGTACTAGATATGTCAGAGAGTTATTGTTACCTCTGAAATATTATGACAAAGCTTTGAGAATGTTTAAATAACATTTTTATTTGATCTGGACTTTTAACATTAAAGTCACGACTTACGTCACAAACAAACAACCACTTGTGGCGATGTAAATGAAGTAATAACAGACAATTTAATTCGAACGCTGATAATGCAGTCTAAAAACTACACGGTCGAATAAATAAGCTGACTCATTCGGTTTTGCCGGTGCGTAAGTTTAAAATATCGACTAGCGAGAGAATGCAGAAACTATTCTAATCACTTTAGATAGAGAAGGCGAAATTCTAACAACGCAGCGCGAGTGATAGAAACTCTCTCTCTAAAATTCAAACCCCTAAGCTCATAGATTCTAAAAGATAATTTGCATTTTGGAGAGGAATACGGAAAGAAGTAGTCCAGATCAAAATCATAATAACTGGTTAATTAATATAAGAACTTTACAACTGTACAACAGATGGCGGAGTAGTGCCAGGAATTTCCGTATTTTGCCTGAATAATCGGGTCGGAAGGAAATGAAAATGACGTTGTACAGGATTTCATAACGGGCCGGTTTAAGTAATTAGAAGGGCAGCAGTTGACACATGTCTGGCATTTGCCCACCCCTGTTACAAAGAATTTTCTTCCTTCCTACCGCGTGCCTTCGTGGTGTAACTGGAAGCATGTCGGGTTAGTAATCGCGAGGTCGAATCCCGGGAAGGCGCCCCACATTTTTCACTTCTCCTGTTTAAATAAAATATTTGATGCTCTCTACAAGCTTACCTCAGTAAAACGCACTCGAGCTCCATACTGGATAAGCATGAGAATAAGATCCGTGTGTCCTTTTTCAGCACATATATGTAGAGGCGTAAAACCTACTTCATCCATGACATTAGGATCAGCCCCAAGTTCGAGTAATAAATGCAGCAATTCTGGATCATTCTGATAGGCTGCGTAGTGTAAAAGTCTGAGACCTTTGGTGATAGGATCATTAATCTGTGATATTAGATCTTCTTCCTGCATGACATCATAGACATAATCAGAGGTTGCTCTGTGAATGATATAGTCCGCAAGTCGGCGCATCGGTCTCTTCGAACTTTGGTCTTTCTGCAGTGATTCCAGCACATCTACAAAAAGAAGAGAAAAGCGATTAAAAAAATTAATTATTAAATTGTGCGTGGAATTTTCTTTTCAAAGAGATTCAGACAGTCTTGAAAGGTAGTAATAGTGATGGATGGAAAAATAAATGCAACATAGAGATACAATTAAATACAGTATTTAACACACATTAAATACAGTATTTAACAATTAAAATTTTGATAATAAATTAAAAACTATTTTAGCGACATTAATAATAAACTGCAACTTTAATTATAAACTTTAATTAAAATTGTTAACGAAAATATTTAACATTCTTCCGCGACCTTTATGAAAAAATTGTCTCAATAATCCAAAACAAAATCCGGTTCTAAAATACAAGTGACCAAGGAAGATAATGAATGCGGAACTCATTTTTACATTCATGTAAAAACAAACAAACTATAAGGTATTTTCTTCCTCCTTTTTGCTTCCCTTCGAGGTGTAACGGTAGCACACTTGGCGCGTATTCGAGAGGTTCAGGTTCGAGTCCCGGGGAGGGCATTACTCATTTTTCGCGTTTCCCGCACCAAACAAAACCTAATGACGCTACAGCGGCGTTCAAACTAAAAAAAAAAAGTGGTGGATGAATGATTTTTCAGCACCAGGATTTGGCGATTGGGTTCCCTAATAATCACTCTCCTTTAAAAGGGGGAGAATATAAGACATTTTCTTCCTTCTTTCTGCATGCCATGCACTCAGCGAGTATTCGAGAGGTCCAGGCTCGAGTCCTGGCGAGGGCATTGCACATTTTTCATGTCTTTTGCTTCCAAATAACCTAATGTTTCTAAAAAAAAAAACTGGATTCATTTTCTGACAAGAAACACGGGCGACTTACTTGTTTGAAATTATGCGCAGTTATTTCACTACTAGAATTTTCAAAGAAAAACTTTAATCATGCTTAATTAAGAAACTTAGACTACTTAGCTACATGGCGAAACACGCGGAGGGGGTATATTTCTAAAAGGACAGGCATTTTCATGGAGGATTTTCTATGGAAATTGGCTGACATTTAAGTTACATACGGGGTATGAAGCATGAAATAAAACAACGGAATGAAAACACCAAAATTCCTTGCTGCATTGTTTTCTCAGAAACATAATTCCGGAGGAGCTGTTAGTATTTCCCAGCTTTAATACCCTGACCAGTGGAAGACCGCAGAGTCGGATAAAGAGAATGGCTGTACAGGTAGCTAACCTGGAGCTCTAGGCTAAAGTGAGGACAGACTGTATCAGAATATTAAATTAAATGAACAGTTTACCTGATGCTAATACCACAGCAAATCTCACAAGAGAAGCCTTTTAACCGAGAGCTAAAATGTTTTCATCCGGCTGTGGCAGACTGTTAATAGAAAAATTTTAGCTTGTGCTAATATTTGATTAAATCTTTCTGATATGTCCCGATATTCCGTTTTATCAGTATACCTATAAAGGTATATTTCCTCTCTTTCCAAACAAATGTTTTAGCTCCCAATCAAAATTATATGCAAAAAAAAAAAAAAAAAGAATCGTACGTATCGAACATGTTAATTTTATTAACATGGCGAACTTATAGAAACATTAGATTATTTTTGAAGCTGGAATGTGGAAAATGAGCAATGCCCTGGCCGGGACTCGAAACTCGGACCTCTCGAATACGCGTCGAGTGTGCTGGCCATCACACTACGAACGCATGCTTAGAAGGCGGGAGAAATACCTTCTAAAGTACTAATGTTTCCTAACAGGTTGAACTGTCGTATACACAAACTGAAAACTAACTGAAAAATTCCACTAATTTGCGGGTAGAATGAAAGCTTTTCAACCCAAAGTAAAAAAATGCAGTTCCCAATATTAGCAAAACCTAACTTCAACCTTGGCTCCCCTTGTTTAATCACGCACGAAGAATCACAACAAAAAACCTCAGCAGATAAGTTAATTCAAAGTAGTGGAGCAGTTAGCCTAAGCTGACAAGAGTTTTGTGATAAACTTTAGAACGTGATACTTATTTACACATTTAACTAATTTGCATTCTGGTAAAAGCTGAATAAAGCAGAGACATAAAAAGGCTAAAATAATAAGATAACTTATTAATTAAAGTAATACCTTGCAATAAATCATAAATGGCAATATCAAAATATGATTTTCGGTGTAATATTATATTTCATGTTTTGGCTGCCATGTTTTGGATTCAATTTGACACTTCGATATTATACGACTGAATGAGAAAAAAGTTGTTTTAATTTCTTCAAATTTATTTAAATAAGGTACGTTGCGATCAGGGTCCGATTCACAAACTGGACGCCCGGAGTAAAACCTGTTACGAAGGCCCACCTCTTCTAATTTTTTACAATGTAGTAGATGCCACTAATGCAAATGATATTCATGTAACGTCATTTCATACAAAATATTTTGTGAAGTAACTTTGTGTTTCAGCACTTTTATTTGGGGTTATTTAGAAAGAGAAAAAACATTTTACCTTCTTCTATATTTTGTTTTCAGAGACCTCAGACTTTCAGATCTCAGTTGGATTTAATTCGGATCTAGTTGGAATTAGATGTGTTTTTAGGGACACAGCAGTCAATGGTTAAGCAAAGAACTATAACCATTGGGTCGTATAGTCACAGGATACTTGAAATTAACTTTGAAAGCTGTGAAAAGTTGAAACTATCAATTCACACTGTCTCCTGCCATCTGGAAAATGTGCCTCTGAATAAACCCCTCGTAACAGAAGAAAGCCTGGCACTGGAATGTGACGCCACGAATAGTCATCTCAGTGGATATTCGGAGAGATCAACGAAATAAAATGCTCTGCGCGCTAGTGCCGTACTTAAACATTGCTTTCACTGTTTGATATAGATACTTGGGATGGATTTTATTCAAAGATTCAATATTTTTGTTATTTATAAACAGTTTGATTAATATCTTCAGGAAATTAATATATTAAAAAGCAAACAAATAAAATTTTTATAAATTCTTTGGACAAAAATAAAGAATAAAAGTTTATACTTTGTGTGTAATCGTCTGTTAGAAGGCATTGTCTGAATTCGTTTTCAATTGGTTACCGCTTTTCTCCTCAACGCAAATACGCATTGGTGTATATTAACTTAAAAAGTTGTCGGCTGAACAGTTAACAACTGATTATAAACTAAATGCACGTACGTACGATACATACTATAATTTTAAAATGTTTATATTTGTTATCGCATCTTCTTAGAGATATTGTTTGCATTTTGTGCAATCATTTTTCTGAAATGAGATAGTTTCTTAATTGCCTGGTATAGATGTTCCCCGAGGTTTATTCGCTGAAACTTTTACACATGGAAACTATTATCAGTGTCTGGAGAAAATCTTTACCTTGTTGTCTTGTTGCATTCAATGACTCAGTTCTTTCTATAATTAATATGGGAAAGAGCATTACATAAAATAGACGAAATTCATCTTTCTTTTATTTCTTCATAGTTATGGAAAAATTGTAATTATTTGTCATTAATTGCAATTAATTTGTCACTCCCTTGCCCTCTACAGTAATTATTCATTTAACTTAAAGTGTATAGTATTATTATGTTTTGGTAACTTATCTAGCATTAGTCGAATATACGTATGGCCAAACCGCGGCACGCGTGCCACAGTGTAGCACGGCGGAGTTTTAATAGTGGTATGCAAAGACTTGTTGAAAAATTAAAAAATTTGAAAAAATAATAATGCCTTTCAAGAACTTCTATTTATTTTTACTTATGGTAAAATTCGTTAAATCCTTACTTACACGGTACTGAATACAACAGCGTCAGAAAACGGAACTACTTGACACCAGTACAACGATACGGTAAGACAGTGTGGTCATGCAACGAGCCCAATGGTTTGAGTTGCTTTGCTTTTAGTATCTTGCTTGACCGTTGTCGAGCAACAGCGAGTGCCACGCTCTAGTTTTCTATCTCAGTTGATTTTAAACTGCCGATGAAGACGTTAAGCCTTTTTTTTTTAAAACTGTTTTTAGGTTTTGACGTCGAGTGTCGTTATTTTAAAAATTTTATTTTCACTATGTCCATAAGTCTCTGCTTCGACATCGAAAAGAAAATATGAAGAAGATATTGTAATTCGGGATTTTAAAACTCTCTGGCAAGAGCAATTTCTGTTTAGAAATCAAAATACTTCAAAACCTGTTTGTTGGATATGTAGAATTTGTGTTGCACAGCCGAAATAATTTACCCTGGACCGACATTTCGAACAACCGCATAGTGATTTCAACAGCAAATATTCTGTCGGATCACATTTGTGAACAGAATTCATCAATTAGAAAAGTCTTTACCTGACTAACATTCCTTGTTTCAGAAGAGAAATGACGAAATGGAAGCTATGGTGAAGGCTTCTTATGAACTGTCTCTGTTGTTAGCCCGCAAGAAAAAAACCTTACTCTGACGGAGAGAAGGCAATAAAAAACAGGCTTTTAATATTTGCCCAAAATGTCAGTCTCAAAAATATGGTTGATAAGATAGAAATATTTATTTTTATTTTATGCATAAAATAAAAATGAATAACTGGAAATCTAACTGGCTGAACCTTTAAAAATGGTTATTAACAGTAAAACCTAAGTTTGTACTTTTCCTTTGTACGTTATAGTATTCTTTAGATCTCCACTACTCAGACTTACACTGAAAAAATGTGCTTATTTGCGTAAAAATCCTATAATCCGCCTATAAATAGCATGTTTCACCTTTTTATATTTTTAGTAAGTAGCAGAAGTTGGAAGTGGCATCCATATTTTTTTTTCTGATAGTGGCATTCTTCCCAGAAAGGTTGGCCACCTCTAGTATAATATAATATTTGCTCTAAATTATAATCCCAACAAATTATTTTCATAGTACATTTTCCTTACTTTAAAGCAGATATCAAACTATTTAATAAACTGATACCACTCTACCTAACATTAATGGAAATCTTCATGTCAATCAGTTGTTAAAATCAGTTGTTGTAGGTTTTAACTTAAGTCCTATAGCAACGCTTCCTTAAAGGAAAAAAAAAAGATTCTCCTGAAATTTACTTTGGAATTTTTTTTCCTATATTCCATAACCAGTTTTGTATCAGTATTTGAAAATTGTAGGGATCTTGACTTATGCTTTAGATACACACACTCGCCAATGAATTAGAAACCCAAGATCAATATTTTATTGGACCACCTTTTGCACGGATAACTGCTCTGGATTCGTTTGGGATTCGAGAGTCTACATGCTTCTGGAGTGCATTTACGTCCAGAGAATACCATGCAATGGCTATGCAGCTTTTTACATCTTGTAAATTAGATGGAAGAGGAAAGTTCTCTCGGATGCGTCTTTCCACCATATCCCACATATTTTCTATGCGGTTAAGATCCGGGCTATGCGGTGGCTAGGGAAGATGTTGGAAGTCAGAGCGATGTTCGGCGAACCAATTTTGAACACTTCTGGCACAATGCACAACTCTCTTGGAAGACTGCTCGAACCGCACTTAAGTATTCTAGAGAAGGACTATGGGTTCTGATTCCAACTTTTGAAAACCTTTGATATGGCTGCTTTTGAGAACCCAGTGAGATTTGTTGTCTTCAAAATCGAGGCCCTTGCTAAACGAGCACCAACAATAAGCCCTTTTTCAAATGGAGAAAGATCTGTCGTTTTTCCCACTTTACTTCAACCATCATGAAAAGCTCTCTTACATGAAAAGCAATCATAGAATAAATGAACTATAACAAGTTGATTAAAACTAACCACTACAGCTGTCAAACATTTTTTTTAAAGATAATTTGCTATTTATGTAAACACGCAAAAACGCACACTAGTATTTTATTAAGGTCAAGATTCTCATCAGTGCTGAATGGTAATAATCGAACTGACGAACTTATCTTGTTCTTCACAGCATACTGATGTTGTTATTGTGTATTATTAAAGGGCCTTAAACACAACTGTGTGGTTCCCCCTACCTATTACCTATTGGTTCCTCTACCTATTGATTCTATTCTTCTGTTAAACGTATAATTTGCCTCTTTTAATAATTACAATTTATTGCATAATATGCGAAAAAGTACATTATTACAAATCGTTAAAAAATTATTTTCGATTGAAAAAAGGCATAAAACTAGAAGCTTTTAATTTGACTTATAGAATCGCAAACTTTCTTATTCCCGAAATATACAACAAATACATACATATAGTTATACTAAACAATATACAGGTACTTATATTAAAACACTTTAAATGCAGCTGCGTAGGTAGTTGACTCTTGAATATAGTGGATTTGAACTGCTCAGCTACTTACGCGTGGACTTAAAAAAACAAAATTTGGGGGTTTACGATAGTTTCAAAAATCTTAGCAGAAGAATAACTAAGAAAAAGTTAAGTGTGTCATAAATGCATAAAATATATGTAAATAATAGTTGAGTTTAAAGTTCAAGACAAAGCACTTACAAAGCTTTTCATTTTTTATATTTAGATTTAGTAATATACGTTTAACACATACATATTGTTTTAGGTTGCGCAACATAATACTACCTTATTCACCTTGCAGATGTGGGAGATGCTTAGCTATTGATAAATACGCAATACGCAATACTCTAAACATTATTTTTACTTACTTATAGTTCTCTAACGTTTTCATCCTCTCTAATTTACTTGATTTAACAAATACCGTATTTAATACAAATAACCCAAGACCGTTTTTACCTAATCGGTAAGACATAAGAGTAAGTTATCAGTAATTAAATTTAGTGTAAGTTGAAAGATTTTGGATAGTGCGATGAATTTACGACCCTAAAGTGTAGTTTCAGCAATCGCACATGCGGTCCACATGTATGGCTATGCACACATCAAGGTGTTAAATTAGGAAATAAGACCTTTTAAAGATAACAGTTTAATTAAAAATTAAAAACAAAATCTGAAAGCCTTCAGATTTTACATTACATCCAAAGGGGCGGGTTTTATTATTATTATTATTATTAACACACACATATACGTTTCGAGAGCATTCGGACTAACGTAATTTTGGGCTAAAAATATTTAAAAAGAGCATATCCTTTATAATTTCCGATAAACAGTCTTGCACCCTGAAGAGAAAAATATTTCATTCCGTACAGTGTGTTGCCACTGCTCTCTTTGAAAGCCTTGAGTTTCTTCATAACAATTCGTTAAAGTTTAAAAAATAGGAAACAGGTAACAATATTTGATGGCAGCGATTTGAAAAGTGATACAGCCGTTTCGACGCAAAATGCCCGTTTCGTGACTAATAGGCTTTCTGGGCTAAAGCCTCTTTAGAATAATAAAACAAATGATGGGATAGAGTAACAATTTGAACACCGGGAAAAGTCTAAACGCAAAAGTCTTTACCACCCCAAAATATTTGCTAAGCAGTAACTTTTTTTCAGTATGTTATAGAATTTCTGTTTTGGTTATATCTAGCATTAATTAGAATAAATATAAACACTTACCCATAGCGACAGGGGATTGAAGAGGTGGAAATTCGAAGAAAAGCTCTATTTCCCATTTTCGCATAGGCACACTTATTGTTGCATCCATCAAGACCTTCGCTTTTCTTATGATGTATCGAGAATTTGTTAAGCATCCATACTTAAATAGGAGGCACACACTTTCTTCAACTAAATCCGTTTGCGGCTTTGGCAGTTTTTAAACTTCCTTGGCTAGACGCTTGGCGTAGATGGAGCGCACGTGGGCTTATTTTTAGAAAAGTTGTTATGCACAGCGATAGGAGACTCCAAAATACCTTTATTTATCTAATGTGGCGTCTACGCAGAAGAGGTCAATTACACGCGTGTAAGTAGCAAGTTTACATGCAGAACACTTAAACTTGTGACTTGAAATTCCAAAGAAAATTGGAATTTTCAGATATAGAGCAGCAGATGCGGAACTTGAAGATTTTGAAGCTAATTTCTTGACGAAATTATTAATACAATGGTACTAAAGGGAGCAATGAGCGATTTGCATTTTTTCTGTGTAAAACTGGTGTCTTAAACATTTATAATACACATACAGTTATACTCATAGATATATAAAAAGAGAGAAAACTCATTTTGCACAGAAAATAAAAGTTACACTTAAAATATTTTCTTCCAAGATATAAACATCAATTATTTCTCGAATATGATAAGTTTAATTCATCAGTGCATATGTAGGAAGGCCCAGACCGTTAGCAATGCTAATATGATATTATTTGAAAGAAAAATAATTAATGATAATTTGTATTGTTTTCCTTTGTACGAAATATATAATTGTATGCAATTTTAGTTCTCTTTAAGTTTATATTGTTACGAATTTTGCACATAGATAGATAATTTTAGTGAGATTATATATATATATATATTGTATAATGTAACATGAAAATCTAAACAGACGATGCTCTTCCCGTAAAATAATAATACAGGGGTAATTCTACTTAACATTGAATAAATGGTTATCTCGCTAAATTGGCGAGAAATCGCCAAAAGTCTCCAAAATTTGCAACCGTTTCGCAACATTTTTTTCCGGTCCCTGTATCACCCTAATAGGTATTGTAATTGATTTCATATACAACTGTAACCTTATCCGGCCCTCATATGCCTTCCAGTAATTTCGAGAAGTACTAGACATTTCTCGCCGTCCTGGGGATAACTATATAAGACCGGAGAGAGCATCTGCTTTCAGTAGTAGTAGTTGTTAGTTCAGAGCGACTTCGGAGTATTGAGATATCTGTGTGAGCTTCGCTTTTTAGATGCGCTTTGCACTGCATTGTGTTTAACATTCTTAATAGTTTGAAGTGTAACTGCTGATTGTACTCTGTATCTCTGTGAAGAGCTGTACGAGTAAATTAAAGTTCCAGAACTGTAAAGTGTTTCTTTTGATAAAATAAATTTTATCAAGCTATCATCGGTTCTGATTTCATTCAATCTATGGTGAACCCGTAGGCAGGCAACAGTATTAATCACAATTGATCTGATGACAGAATTACATCTAGTAGTATGACGACTGTAAATAAAGAGAAGATCAAGGCCCACCAGCGGCGGAGCTGCAAAGTTGCTTAACAATAGTTGTTCGGCTGGGTTCGATTCCAGGCGAACGAGGTGGCTGCATGAGTGTTTTCGTTGTTTTCCTTATGTTCAAAGTGGATGCGATCTACGTAGTTTCCCTAAGAAGTTCTGCACGAAGACATCATTCCCATTAGGCGGATAGCCCTCGAGTGCTTGGCCATAACCCAAAAAATCGAACTAAACAACAGATCAAAATGTGGATACCTCAATTTATAGTCAACAATCTAAGTTATATTGTCGCCCAGCCGGTATAGTGCTTAGTGACTCTGACTGCTGCAGCGATGGTCCCGGGCTCTAATCCTAGAGAAGACAGGCTTGTAACTGTCTGTCCCTTCATAGGAGAGAACGGTAGTCACCTATCAGGTGCTTCCATAATGAAATGGCTACTACTTCCGGCCCTTGTAGTGTCGCAAGGCTAATGGCTATTAAATAAAGCACCCGGGCATTAAAAAAAATCTAATAGTAATATTGGAAATCATTCCACAGCTAACAAATTTCATTATAACGAATATGGTAAGTACGGTATTTTATATTGCAATTCATCTCATTAACTATATTTGGAATAATGCAAGAAATTTCCTGAGCAGTTAAATACTACATAATTAACAGCTGCTGCCCTGATTCTTCGAACTGAGCTTTTACACTATGGAAATGTAACAAGGATGTCAACTGTTTTCATCATCAAGACTATATTTAATATTAAAATTTTTCATCACAGAAGTAGGATTAAACGATTGAATTGTTACTCATACAAAGAAAAAAAACTTACAATTATTGTTAATACTGTTTGTTACATTTAAGGTTCAGGTATCTTCGACCTAAATAGTTCAACAGACTCAAAATTTTTACTTTTATTATATTCAAGAGATATTGTAGATGACGGTCGGTAGCAATCAATAAATTCAGATATCTCAACCGTTATTGTCTGCAGTTAAGTAAAGAACTAAGGCTGGCAAAAATATAAGACATATAAAAGAATTTAGAACTTAGATTTCTGCGTTGGAAAACACGAGGTGAAAAGTAAAATCCTAGCATAACGATAACGCTCGTTGAAAACTATCAAACTCCCTGTAAGTACTGAACTAAATCTGCGATGTAAATTCAACTGATTTCCGAGCTTGGCTACCATTTTTCTTTTAATAACACTTTGATGGCAACTGGAGATTCAGAAAATTACGATCAACTTCTTCTACTTACCAATTAACTAATAAATAGAATACCAAATAAATTGAAGTAATATAACTTTAATATAATAAATAGACTACCAAATAACTTTTATTAACGTTATATATGATATCAGTGATTCATATATTAAATCCTGAAGGAAAAGGAGCTGTTATGAAGAAAAATGTAGAAATTTTGAGTTAGTAAAATAGTAAAGAGATAGTTAGTTTGTGTACTGAGCATGGTAATAAAAAATGTAGTATACTATACTTACAGCTTGAGGTAAACTAGCACAAACCACGTTCATCATTTTGTAAGGTTTATCCTAAGTTTATAATAGTTACTTTAACTTTGTCACACTTTCCTGTCTCTCCTAGCTTCAGCTTACAATTTCCTACCAGAATGAATTTTCAGAAACGCGTTTAATTCAAATGAGTAAGAGTAGTATTTAGTCGATGTTTCACTAACTTCGTCAGAGAGCCAGAATTTCTGACTGGCGCGCGTTTGTCTTTGCGCTACGTCTCTCTCTAGACTAATTACTATGCTCGGCCGTACTTCAGGCCCTTGATAGCTTAGCCTACGTAATTGAGATTTAGAGGCCAACTACTTAGAATCCTGATAGCTTCGGCTATATCTTTTTAGTTAAACATTAGTAAAGCTTTAATTCTTATTACCTGAGTTCAAGACCAAGTGGAGGCTTTGCTGTACGCTCTGAGATAGAAGCTGACTGCGTTGATCTTTATTTTGAGAAATAAAGGATAATTAACCCTTTTTGAGTCTGGCGTCTCTGTTAACACACTAAGCTATTATTCGCTTGCCGGCGTAAGGGGTTCCCCCCATTTAACTGTGCAATAAAAGGGTGGAACCCCACAATTTTATTCTTTAGATACTTGATCCAGTCATCGTGGAAAACATAAGGAGATTTTCCTTACTGTTGACAAATATCACGTTACTTTTAGCATTTTAGAATGTCTGCTATTTCAGTGGTGTTAGAGGATGCGAGCCAGATTGGAATTCTCAGTTATCAAAGTGCATGAAGAAGTTTGTCATAGCTCTCTTTAAATTTCAAAACAAATTGTGCAGTATCTTCAGATTGGAGCTACTTAACTCTCAAAAATTGTAAGTAATGTTCATTAATATCTTTTTGCATAACTAATATATTATCAAATAACGAGCATATTCATAAGACACAACTGCACTTAAATTCTGATAATTCACTTTATTGATAATCTACGTTTGTCAATGAATAAATGAAAACCCTTGATTATTGCTCTGACAGAAAAAGAGATTTATTTTCTGCTCAAATAGTGCATGTCGTTTAAAGGCAAAACTTGTTAATTTAGAAGTATTTACTCAGAGTATCAGATATTTGTTTCTTTGCATTTCTTATATGTACATTTAGCTCTATTTTATTAAACTATGGAGTTTTCCATGTCAGTCTTCTTGTCTTCGAAATACAAAAGAGAACTAATCTAGGTCGCTTGATTAAATACTGTTCCTGGGGTTACAGAGTACAGCGTTTCAGTCTTTTCTACGCCAGCAAGCTTAAGGAATCCTTTTAAACAGTAAAAGGAAAATTTATTGTCAAATACGAATGAATGGTAAGATAGAATGGTGGATATATAAAAATGAATATGAAAACATATCATCCACATTAAAATGTGGAACCAACCTGTTCGTTTGCTATAAATTGAAAATTCTCTACATACCAATTTAGCACACTTTATCCTCTCCATAGTTTCACATCCTTTTGTGTCCCTCTGCTTCTTTTTTTATTTTTTTTGGAGGGGGGGAGGGGAATTATATTATAATTTTTGCTAAATATAATTCTACAAATAACAAACGCGATTTTACCTATCTCAATACGAAACGTAGGGACTTCAAAGCCCATTCATCTACATGGGGATATCTAGAACTAAATGATCCTGGGAAAGAAAATGAGGGCTTTTTATACTCATCTACATTTGAATTAATTTATAATTCTCGTGATTTGCAAGAATTATAAATTTTGCACACTTTTACAGATTACAGTGGAAAGAAGTTTACATGGGATTTACTGCTTGTTACAACAAATCTCTCACTTTATATCAAAAAAAAAAAGTATTGGATCACTCTGGTTCAAGGCATAGACAAGTAATTGCCGATATTACGTTTCCAGCCTTACATAAAAGCATGCATGTCTCAAAAAAACCTTGGAATTTCAAAACCACTGACTGGGTGATTTTTAAGAAATAAAGGGATGTCGTGCTTAATCCCAAAAAATTTGATTTTGTGCAAAAGTCGAAACCAACCGAGATAATTTTTTGGGCTATGGAATGTATTCCAAAAAGGAATATTAAAGGCTACAGATGCTTCTGGTCTGATCAACTTAAAATGATGAAAGATAAACGAAAGAGGCTAAGAAGAAAAGCGGAATTAATTGAACATCCATCTGACGTTCAGTCTTGTCGAAAACAAGTTGCTTTGTTTAAGCAGACTATTCTCTCAGAGAAAAGAGCACAATTTGATAACTTAATTTCTAAAATAAACTTCCAGAAGAATGGGAAAAGAACATAAAAATATTTTGCAAAAAACAGAAAGGAAAATTCTAGATCAGTTAAAAAATCCTTCTTAGTGAATAAAATGCCTGCTATTTCAAAATAAATAATAGCAACATTTCTTCAACAGACAACACAAATATGATTACTACAGAAAACAGACAAAATTATCTAAAGCAAGTATAAGATCCATTCAAAATCAGTCTTCACAATTTCAAAATTTCCTTCTCATCTTTGGCACTTCAATCACCATGGATGAACACTCTGTGGCATTAATTCATTTAAAACCTTATAGAGACAATAGGTATTTTTTGAAAGCAGGAGAAATGAAAAATGAGCAATGCCCTCGCATGGTTTCAAACCGCAGACTTTTCGAATACGCGTCGAGCGTACTGACCACTACACCACGAAGGCATGCTAAAAAGGAGGGAGAAATATATTCCCCCTTTTAAAGGGCGACTGGGATTTTAAGAGACCCAATCGCCAAATCCTGGTGGTGGAGAATCATCATCCACCATCTTTTTAGTTTGGGCGCCACTGTAGAGACATTCGGTTATTTCGAAGCAGGAGACGTGAAAAATGAACAATGCCCTTGCCGGGACTCGAATCACCTCTCGAATACGCGCCGAGTGTGCTGACTACTACACCACAAAGCCATGCTAAGAAGGTGAAAGAAATACTTTATAACCTAATAAATCTCAGGTGAAAATGCAATGGAGTCTTTCATTTTTTGAATTTAAGCACAAAAGCAACCCATACACTTCTGAAGTTTTGTAGTATGGACTTGTTTTTGTATGGAGTACTGACTGTATTCCTTCAGCGTGGTGTAAATCGATAATAATCCCAATTCCTCCCCCCCCAAAAAGGAAAGAACCAGAGTGACGTAAAAGGATACAGACCGATTTCACACAATACGCGTCAACAACGCAACAAAATGTAAAGAATGCACTAGATAAAAAACAAATCCTTTCTGTGCTTTTCATTGACTTGTTATCTTCTTATGACTCAGTTTGTAAAGATAGTCTACCCTTAAAGTTCACTTATAATAGAGTTCACTCAAACATGTTTGGTTGGTTTAAGAGTTTTCTTAGCCAAACAATTTGTAGAGTTCGTTACGAAGACTGTTTTTCACAGGGTAAAATTCTTAGGACTGACCTCCCAAAGACACCTGTTACAAGTTGGCTTCTGTTTAACATTTACATAAATAGAATCATAAGTGAAATTGAAAAAAACCAGGGCTAAGTGATTATTGTACACTGATGACTTGGTCTTCTGGACAAAGACTCGTAATTTACTTTGAGACAGCATGTTTAAAATAATTTTAGAACACACTACTTAGAGGCTAACCTTAATGAAGAGAACTGCTGGATCTTAATGAGGTTGTTCTACAACCACTCTTGGTTTGACATATGGCTCATATTTATTCTATACCTCATTACTTACTGTTGCGAGCCGTCATGGCAGCATCTAACAAAGTGATCGATACACTCGAAAGATTTCACAACCAAGCTCTCCTACATCTCGCTAGTACTATTAAAACCACAGTAGTTAATGCACTTTTACTAGCTACACACCATATGTGCATTAAATCCTTTGTGAAAGAGAGAGCACTAATTCTATGAGAAGAAATTTTAAGAGAACCAGACTGCTTCTCCCTATGGAAGTCTTGCCTTTTATCAACAGAGAGAAACCTTAAAACTCAATATTGCTTTCTTCAGGCAGTCTTTTTCGCCAGGGATCAGCTAGGCCTTAGATGAGAAGCTGAAAATTTTGTGAAAACACATTGTCCAACTGACAAAAGAGAATATGTAATCAGAATTAATCTGTTAATTGAAATCCTCAGAAAAGAAACAAAGGACCAAATTTTAAAATCTATGTCTTTGGAAACCATTAAAGTTTACATTCTGAGAGTGAATGACCGCATGTGTTCATGGATGGCTGTACGTTTGCTGACAGTATTAAAGCAAGTTCTTCCGTCTTTGGTACGATTTTTTCATTTTACAGTCCCGATGAAAGGAATAGGGCTGCTTTTGATGCTCATATTACACCCAAATGGTCTTATCCTAACTCCTAACTCCAATTGCACCTTGAACATTTTTAAAAGTTTCTCATACTCTCTAGTTTTAAAGCTGCTCTTCCAGCCATTTCTTCTTTTGCACCTGAGTAGGAAACCTTTTGGGATACTTGAAGCTGATCAGGGTAGTAGTACAAGAATATTAAAAAGAGTTCTTTGGAAGAAACCACTATAAAAATCCATGAACCTTTATATGTTCTTTATACAGACTTAGTGTAAAACTGTAAAAAGTGTTTCAAGCAAGACTGTAAAATTGTTTCAAGAAAGTGATTCGCTGCTGCGTGTACAAACTTTTGGCCAGACGTAGATTATCAAAATAATCGGGATTAGATAGTAATAAAAAGTCTGAAAAGCTCTGGTCAGCTGCAAATAAGTAGAAAACATGAAAAATGAAAGAGCAACACATAAGTGAAAAACACTGTTTTATTCATCAAAAATTGCGACATTAAGAAAAGTCACAGAAAGTATTCGAAGTTTCAGCCACCAGTTGCAATACAAGCCTGAAATCGTTGTCACCTAGAATCACAGACAGTTTAAAATATTCTGGACTTCTCTCGGATGGTCGCGATAGCATCGCAGATGCATGCGATAAGATCCTTCTTACTGTCCACTAGTGTATCACGCATCAGACCTTTCCTATGGCCAAAAAAGATTTTAAAAAAAATCTAAGCAGAATAGATCAAACGATCATGCACATCGATGAACGGGACAACTATGCCCTTTTCCCAGTTTTCCAAATATCTTGTTTAAGTGCTTCAGAAAATCGCAGCTAAAATGAATTACAGCCTTATCATGCTTGAACTGCATATCATGGATGGAGAATTGCTGGATCTACTGGCTATCGGGGAATTCTTCCTTCAAATAGATTTTATAACCCCTTCCGTCCAAATAAGTGGACAAGAGATATAAGCCTATTAAATGGTCCTCCACAATGCAGAACCAAACACTGACAGCAAACCGGTGTAGAGCAGCACATGTTCGTGTAGTATGCGTTTTCTCCATGCTAACATGCAAGTTATATGCATTGAGCAACCTTCCTTAGTCAAATATGCTTCTTTTAGATATAGCACAGTAATCGGAAAGGGGGATCTGCCGTACTTGTATGCAAATACCAAATACTATTGAGCAAAAACAATCCTCTGTGGATTATCATCAATGTGCAGTAATTGTACGCGCTGCTCATGGTGTACGCGCAGTTGGTGATTCGAGTTTAATATCCTCTAGACGATCATTTGGGGAAGATCAAAGTGAGTATGGCACATGCACTGTATTCTACATGACGAAGCACCATCTCTTCGATTTCAGGAGTACGTGGCGCTCGTCTCCGATTCATGGCCCGAAACATGTCGAAAAAACATGCTTCACATAATTTTTGATGAAGCCGTGATAAGGCCAGCATCAATGTTTCTGTGAAACGGGTTGTTCGGAATGCGTCTTATCGGTTAGCGCTTCCAGTACAGGGCAAAGTTACTTGCCCATTACAATAAGTAGTCCCATACGCTAGATACATATGAATCTGATAACTTCGAATTTGTAAAACCTTCCATTTTTATTACCTGTGCAGGAGAGTAGTTAGTGTCACTGACTACAGTACCAAAGGGCCCGAGTTCGAATCCCGAAGAAGGCAAGGGTGTTTGTTAGCGTTCAGTGTCTGTGCGCATTCAAAATACAAGGTGATCCGAAATCCTATTCAGATGCTGATGGTAAGGTAAAATGAGTAAAAGACTCTAGAACCGCTCCCAGATATTCCTCCTCGAAATTCTGTCCAGGGCGGAAGCTTAGTAAGTGGTGACAGATGAGAACAGAATCCGGACACCCGGACGGCTTTCACGAACTATTCGGGTGCAGTCCGGATCCCGCAACAGGCGCCTCACGAGGACCGCATCGGGAGTTTATTGTAAAAAATGGAAGTAGGATGACATGGCCATATAGGGGTTAATGCTTTACATCTGACCTGTGCAATGCAATTGATCAAAGTACAATTAAAAATACGCTTACATATACAGGCGTACTTACATGCACTGGGCATTTGACGGAAGCTTAGCAGTTAGCAAGGCCCGACAATACCTAATATGCCTAGGTATATGCACAGGTGCCGGCCTTGCTTCAACCTGTACCTGTAATGGAGGAGGCCGAATGACCGTTTTCTTTAGGCAGATGTTTCACGAGTTCTCCAACAACTCTTTCTATCACTTACGATTGCGTTTCCGACCTTCCATTACTATCTGATCCTGTTTCATTCTTTGAATACTTTACTCATCCTAGAAGTTTGTGCGTACGGTAGAGAAACTCTTGTTATGATATTTGAACATGATTGGAGCATTGCATGATCCAAAAATCATTATTTTAAGATGGCACGAATGTTACTCGATGGAAAATACCGTATTCCGACCAATATTATGATCTATTATGATTTGTCAACAACCAAGCTTCAGATTTAGTATGGAAAATCATTCACCCCCAGTTAATATTTCCAGGATAGCTTCTCTTCTTTCTTATGCCTTTCAGATGTCTGTAGTCCATGTAATATATTATACTACTGCTGTTTTTCGGAGCAAATTGGTAATAAATGCCCGTGAACGACAGACGGTTTAACGAAGTCTTTTGCATGCATATTTTGTAGCAGTTTTCTATTATCTCCTGCTTCTTGAAGAGAAAGTAACTGATGATCTTACTTAATCAAAAAGTGATTTTCTAGTTTGATTCATTCTCCGGCGATAATGTAAGAAGAAAAAATACGACTTGAAATATAAATCCGAGGATAAAGATTGCTATTGCAAGGAAATATTTCTGATAGTTCCGTTTTGATTCAGATATTGTGCTTGAGTACTTCTTATCATACTTTATCCATTTTTTTTTCTTAGAGGACATACAAAACAAAAATGAGCAATCATCCAGTTTAAT
This sequence comes from Stegodyphus mimosarum, assembly GCA_000611955.2. Taxonomy (NCBI): domain Eukaryota; kingdom Metazoa; phylum Arthropoda; class Arachnida; order Araneae; family Eresidae; genus Stegodyphus; species Stegodyphus mimosarum. The sequence continues at coordinate 31,154 of KK118249.1, read as the reverse complement.
ATGCGAGAATGGCGGGGTCGAACACTCCCGAACATTTCCAAACTAGGCCATAGGAAACCCCCTTTTCACTGAATCTGTTACGGATTAACAGTAACTGGTGCCGAGGTTACCCCTTTTTTAGGAGTAAGATGTTTTAACTTATAAAAACCTTTTATTCAGACCAAAACTATTTTCTTGATAATGTCAGATACAGCCAGCATCCTCGCATTATAATTTCGAATTGCGATGAGTGTTGCTAAGAAATATGCATCTCTACTTGAGCTCGCTGAGTTCTAAATCATTAAATTTTTGCAGTGCTTGAGGATAAAAGATATAGAAAATAAAGTGAAACGTTTATAGTGATTGTTGATTGAAATTTCCTTTGATATTGGGATAAATCAATAAATGGAAATGAAGATGAAGATGTACTTTATAAAGCACAGTTCAGTGACCATCTCTCAGGGTCAGAAAATGAAATGAATTCTTACGACAGGTAAATAATAGAATTTGACGAATTTTGTATCAGAAAAGAGAGGTTCTTCCCAAAAGAATAAGAAAGAACGTCGGCAAAAGGAGAATTTTTTATGTAAAGTAATAAAAAATTTATCAGGAGATGCTGGGAAAGCTATAAATAAACGGTATGCAATCAATTTTTAGGAACTCCTTTAATAAGAACACTATGTTATTAACAACTAATGAATATAGGAACACTCATACTGAGACTACTGCTTATTTTTTTCTTAGCAGTACGCATTTTAATGGATTGGATATTTTTAAAATACGAAGCAAATTTTGAAGTACTCTTGTTATTGACAGTAAATAAACTTAAATTAGAAGGCTCTGAAGACGGTTCAGAAATTTCAAAAAAGTTTTCCCTTTATATCAAATATTTCGCAATGAACTTCGTTATTAGTAGCTTTCAACTTCATTGGAACATTTTGAGCACATCTTCTTTGAGTAATAATATATATATATGGTCTTCTAAATTTTGTTTCGATACTATAAAGAACTGTCATGAGCTCCAAGTACGGTATTACTACTTATAATCTGTTCAAATTAGTACAGTAATAAATATAATAATTGAAAATAGTATGGTACACTGCGCAAAAAAGGGGGAACAGATCTATATCTGCCATTCTACTGGGTCGATTGACAAAATTCAAATTGCGTTTTTCATATATCTCGAAAGCGTGACGTAGGGTATGCATTAGATTTATATATAGCATTGTTCTAATATAGGCATTTTGACAGAAAAATCGGACCTTTTTCTGAAATGGCATGTCATTTTTTTTCCATATTTCGGTTCTATGACTCAAATTATGCCAAACTACCGAATTTTGTAAAAATCGCAAGCGTAGTTTTTAAAACATTAATTCTCAAAATTTTAGCTCCTCAATGTTAGTTGAATTTCATAAGTATTTACTAACATCTCTTTTATGATTAAACTTACTTGATTCACATTTCGAAATTTATGTTCAGTCCAAATAAAATTCGCCCATTTTTTATGATTTATTTTTCAAATAAAATTCGCCCATTTAATTTATATTTTTAAATAATTTTTAGAAATTTTTCGAAACAAATTTTGAATTATAATCTATAAAATTTTTACCATCATTTCAAAGTAGATGTATTTCTAAGTATACCTGCAACAAATTAGAGTTTCTTATTCAAAATTTTTTAAGATATACGTGAATTTATATATTTGCGCGCTTTGAAATTCGGCATATTTCTTAAAAGCGATAATGACACAAATGTGGTATACACACTTTGTTAAAATTATTTGAAAGTATGAACAACTTTTTTCCTGCTCGTCTGCAATGAAAAAAAGAAAAGGAAAATAGGTTGCTATAAATTAAGAAGTTCGCCAAGTAAATTATTCTTGGCGAAAACTAAACAAAATACGCCAAGATAAATTTTTGAATTTCTCCGTAAATTTCGCACCAAATTTTACAGAATTTAATATTTAGGCATAATTAGAGTCGTAGAATCGAAATACGGAAAAAAAAGGGTATGTCATTTCAGAAAAAGTCCGATTTTGTGTCAAAATACCAATATTAGAATTATGCTATATATAAATCTAATATTTATCCTAAATCGCGCTTTCGAGACATGAAAAACGCAATTTAAATTCCGTCAGTCGGCCCAGTAGAACAGGAGATATAGAACTGCCCCATTTTTTTTTCGCAGTGTATATGAAATATAGTAGTACGTTTTATGAGTCAGAAGGAAAGCCTTAAACCGATTTTACGCAATATTATCTTTTAATGCTCATGATGCCATGTGGTGTGCAATAAAATGCACATTTATACAATTCAAAATGCTGGAAAGTAATAACTTAATTCTAAAAAGGTGCGGGGTCACATACAACGGCGAAAACCTCTGAATGTTTGTATGGCATACAACTGATGCATTTAATGGAGCACGTTTTGAAGGCATCCTCCTTCTTATTCCTCAAAGAGGCTTGTGTCCTGTTCATAAAGAACAAAAATAGAAGGGCAGAAGGTTTGCTTGTTGCAATACGTTTGTAAGTACCTCTCAAGTATGTTCAACTGGATTTCAGTCAAAGAAGCTTGCTAGCCACTCCGTCCATTGCACGTCTTCTTGAAGATTTTAGTGCACTAGCCGATCTCTTTGAGGTCAAATGCATTCATCTTTGAAAATGAAGAAATCATCTGAAGGTTGCAGCTTATGTCATGATAACAGATTCTGATAATATCATTTCTCTGTGCCTGAACCATCAATCTTTCATGTTATTTACTCACAGGCCCTTAGTCGACATGTACTTATACCCAAAGAATCTATTCCCCAATAGATTCTTTGCTTATACCTGCCCAAGCTATAAAGTCATACGTAAAATAATGTGAAGGTTCCTACGTAAAGCCTCTGCTATTTAGTATGCCACTCTCTCTCCAGATAAGAAATCGTGCCTTATCAGGCTCCATATCGCATCTCGACTTCTCGGAAAAAAAAACTTGACTCCTACCGAAATATAGCAAGTTTCTATGGCTCCGGGCTATTGCGATCTTAAAAGAAATGCAACATCGGTCTTCGCGCATGCAGTCATCTTGTCGAAGGTGATTCTAGATGGTTCGAGTGGATATCCCGTTGATAAGCTGAGATCTACTTGCCTATTCTGATGGGCTGCTAACAATAAATAATGGTCTTTCCTTACTGCAGTTGCCTTGAACGATCTTGACTATGCTTTTTTTTCTTCTTTTTTTCCAATACTCAGCGTACCCATGAGTTAATTTCATCATCAAAAAATGACACTATGTTATATTTCAAAGGTTTCTGCTGCCACCTGATTTGTCTGACCTTTTCCAGGATGTTAGTAGCTGTCAACGCACTACAGTTTAGTAAATCACATTGTGAGACATTGCTTGAATCTACAGCTTCAGTAAAAGGAATGCCACATTACATGTCGTAAAACAAACAAGCTTCTTGAAAACTTTGACAGTTTTAATTCCACCCTATGATGTATACTTAATATATGTTATTTACATTTAGATGCGCACCATTCAACTGCCTACCTCACATTCGACTTGCAGTTTCCATATTTCGTAGCGGTATAACACAATAAGTTTGTACAGTGTTGCCAAAAACTTACCACATTTGACAATGATTTACAAAAGGTAATCTAAAATGATTGAAAAACATGACAATGAATTTGAAAGAAGATTTTTCAAAATGATGATGAATATTCCATATCCATATAACAGTTAACAGTGTTAACATGAAAGAAGTGGAACTAACCAAGATCACAAACGATTCGTATATAAAAAAAAGCTTTCATACAGCATATTTCAGTAATATTTTATATATATATATAAAAGTGTTTTCTCTATTATTTATATTTTCATTTCACTGCTTCTAATTTACAGTGATAGCTGTTTTCAAAGCTAAAATGTATGAAGACGGAATAAATGACAAGTAATTTACCAGAATAACGCAACTTACCACAATTCTGAACGCTGCACTTGCCAATTATGCGGGCATTATTGAAAACATGAATTTGCAGCATTTCATTCTTACAGTCTATTTCTTAAATTTTTGTTTCCATTACCTTTTCAGTGGAAAATTAGCTAATGCGTAGGTGCATGAATTTTTGAGATTTCATTTTACGAACATGTATAATGCTTATATCTATATACAAAAAAAAAAAAAAAGAATGTTCGTTTTTGATACCAATCTACAGTTTAATTCCGATCTTTATGAAACTTGCCACACTCGACCTTCAAAACAAAAGGAAGGTCACTGCCTTGTAAGATTTCTCAAAAACCAGCCCATGGGATCCGCTTTTTATCTATATATATTTTACACAAATTTAACGAACTTTTGTTTAAAAACTCAGCGGTTTAAAAGCTTTGCGTTGCCATTCTGCAAAGCGTAAGATATATATGTGTTTCAAACTTAATCAAAAAACTTGGCGACCTAAAAATTGTGTTGCCACTTCGGAAAACGCAATTATATTACTTTGTCTTGAATAGACAAATTCGGCTCTTCAAGAGAAATACATTGCCACTGCCCAAATTAAAATATTTTAATTTGTGTTATCGTTCAGCAAAGCGCAAAATATTTAATTTTTCGAGCATTAACATGCGTGTTAACATGCATGTTATTGCGTCACACGCATTTCCTTTGCTTTTTGAAAATAAAATTGTAATAGTCGTCGTAAAGCATTACTTTCGCTGTGAAATCATTTATATTACTAAAAGGAAAATCGATTGCTCGATCTATGCCTCAAGCACAAAAGAAAAGGCATCATGAGCTTCAGAAACAAATGAGCAACGGGAAGCAAGACTCGAAAGCATTCGAGTATGCACTGCTCAAGCCCGTTCATCTGAAACAAACGAGTAAAGGGAAGCATGACTAAAAAATGCTCGAGTACGCACTAACTCAAGCCCGTTGGTCTGAAACAGACGAGCAATGGGGAGAAAGACTGGAAAATTTTCGAGTATACTGTGCTCGATCCAGTCGAACATTTCACGATAATTTAAATCTTTGTGCGTTCCTTTACGATGTTAATTACGATTACAATATCCTCCCAGTGTGCCCGTTGCATGTATTGCGGAGGCCCAAAATTTAAGAATGAAGCACCAGGAATAGGTTGCGCAAGCAGAAAAGTGAAATTGCCAAAATTAAATTCACAACCCGAAACACTATCAACCTTGTTGTCAGATGTTACAAGCTAATCGAAACATGCAAAATACGCATAAATTAAAAAAAAAAATTCATAACAGAATCAAAACACAAATACTTTTTTCCCTTTAAGTAGCATAGCAAGGCATGCCGGGTAACAGCTAGTTTTCATTATAATTGAAAGCATCATAAAGTAATATTTGGTTCACGAGATACGTGCAACAATTTTAAGAATCTCTTCACATGGAAAGATCGGATCATCTTGCTCTCTGCGATAACTCACTAATACATTCTTCTTCTTCACAACTTGTAAAATCATCAAGTTCCATTTCGAGCAAGAGATGAGAAAAATCAGCAATGTGCTCGCCGAGTTCTAATTCCAAGCCTCCCAACTCCTATACGGAAGTAAATCCAACTATACCACGAAGGTACATGGTAAGGAAAGAGTAAAGACTTTACATTCTCCCCCACTTAAAGGGTCCAGTCGCCAAATCAGTGGTGGCGACTGGATCCTTTAACGTTGTGACGAATTATCGTTCAACCCATTTTAAAAGTTCGGACGCCACTTGTAGAGTCATTAGGCTCATTTAGGAATGAAGCATGGAAACTCGGTAATACCTCTCCGAGATTCAAATTCCGGAACTTCCGACTGCTAGCCGTAAGTACTTTTTTAATTAAATAACGAAAGCACATGCTAAGGAAGGAGAAAATTCCTTACAAACTGCTCTAATATATTATCTGAAATACTTCTACGCATATTAAAAACTACAGGCTTCTTAAACCGCTTGTAAAAATAAATTTGAAAACCGTGTATAATCTCAAAGGTTATCGACCAAACACTTAAGTCAAATAATCGTATATGCAAGAGAAATACCTCATTTTTTTCAAACAAGAACATATTCTTGAGGAAAAATAAAGAATAAAATTCTCTTCGTGATTTTATACTGAACTGTAATTCATTACATATTTGCCTCATTTCAAATCTCTTTCGGTCTCCCTCTCTCTCTCTCTATACATATATTTATATATGTATACATCCATTATTCTTGAAGAAAGTGAAATTTGTAAAAATGTTAGAGATTAATTTGAAGTTATCAGAATTTATACCAATGAAATAATTTTAATTTCTCTTTATAATTCTTTTCCATATTGTCCTTCAAACGTCAGTTAAGAATTATAACAGAATGATGCTTATGTAATTAATTTCTTTAAGTTTCGAAAGTTTGAATTTAAATGGCAATAACATGCAAAATTCTAAATGTGTTGTCCTTATTTCTACATTTATCTAGTACAATGTTAATTATGCAGTATAACGTAAAGTTACCACTACGACACGTAACGGCTCCGTGTAACAAAAAAATGGCTTGACAAAGAATACGAGTATTTGCTTAATCTTTTCACACTTAAACACATTTTCCTAGTAATTAATTCACATCAATATATACATTATTACCTGCTTCAATAGCTGATGGTGGACGGTAAGATGCTATAAGACCAGAAAAATCCATTATCTTCGTGTTCGGAAGGAACTGACAACTGTGTATACACCGAAATCTAAATGTAGATCACATACAACATTTTGGCTCGCAGTCAAAATACTTTGGCGTCAAAACAATCACAGAAAGCCAAGTCACTTGCTAAAGGACACCAAACAAACTTCAACACATGTGCCGATGAACTTTGAATTTTTGTAAATAAATGAATCTAATTCTAAATACACAAAAACAAGAGCAAAATTAGCCAAAAAAATAAAAAAAAAATAAAATAAAAAATTCAAATATAGAAATACAGAACGAGGAAGCTTAAAAAAAATATTTAAATGTAAGGGAACTGAGCGTATAATATGAGCATCATATAATAGTACATTTTCAGAATTATGTTGCATTTGATTGATCTGAAGATCAATGTTTTTCCCTGGCTTTGTACTGTGTTGTCTCATTCTTTCGACATGTTTTTTCTCCCCTTTGTAATGCCATCTCTTCTGCAGTCTTTTTCAAATATACAAGCGAAGATTATACGAACTCTAAGCGAATTATAACTTGATATAACATAATACTAGGACTGGTGGCTCAGTATTAACTACATATTCAAATTTTGGAAAAACTCGCTTATTTAATTTTTAAGCAAAGCACATTAGGTATCTATGTTCTTTTTCCAATTTTGATCGAATAATGCTGAGCAAATATCGGATGAATTTCATTTTGGATTTTAAACTTGTTACTTTGTTGTAGCGTAATACTTTTTGCTTCGTCTGTATGATTCGCTTCATTTTCTTATTTTATTGAACTACAAGCTCAATTAAATGAGAATCACATATACTCTTTTAAAAACTTACACCAATACACGTGAGTGACTTTGGATATCATTAATGCTTGATTGTGCTCTTGAAGAAATGTGATTTTGTGCAAACATAATAAAATTCGCAATTCCATGCGTTCCATACTCTCTGGATTTATATGCGAATTAATTATGTACATAAACACCAAACTTCTTAGAAGTCCCCTCTATCCTTCCAAAAAAAGGGAATATTTCAAGTAGTTGATATGCAAAACAAAAATACCGAATTCAGATATGAAGGAGGATTTATTATTCTGTTCATTAACTTGATAGCCAAACTTATAGGATTCCGGCTAGGCTGGGCTAATCGATTATAAAAAGCAACTCGAAGGCTATCTACCAATACCGAGGGATGCCTTCATAGAGAATAGGCTCCCCAGCGGCCGAGCGGTAAAGTTTCTGAGCACTGGTAGATCGGGGTTCGAGGTTCGAATCCCGCGAACGGCTGCCTGCACAGGTTTTCCCCGTGTACAACATGTATACGAGCCAGTTTCCCTTAGAAAGTCCTCCACGTAGGCATCCCTCAGGCAGATAGCCCTCGAGGCTTTGCCGTAATTACATCAACCAACTGGGTACTGGACCTTCATAGAGGAATTTCTAAGGAAGAATGACTCAAGAAGTTTCACTTAGAAATGGAAGACTCACTGAGAAAAGAAGGACGTCCGACATCAAAAAATGAAGGGCATCCTTCAGAAACAAAGGATTTTGTAAGGAAAGCGGGGTTTTCCTCGCAAACCACAAAAACGCCCATGCAGACAACCGATTGGATTATTTATGATACAAGCCCACGAACGGTCGGATGTGTAGATAGCAGGACAGTGGTCTCGATCCAGGTTAAAATTCCGCAGAACAGGCTAGCTAGAAGGACGTTTCGTGGTTTCCGCAATGTTTAAAGTGAATTAGCATTTTAGTGCATTTAAGATGTAAAAAAAATGAAATGCATGCAATCAGTTAGCAATAAATATTGCATTAAAAGGTATTAAGGGGACATACGACATAAAAATTTTCAAATTTTCAATTTTGGGCTAAAAAAATTAACTAGACTGAGACGATTCCAAAAATGTACAATTTATGCATGTTTCGAAATTTTAAAATACCGAAATCTTTCATTACAAAATATAAACAGATACTGGTAGCCCACCAGTTTAGAAGGGACAGATGTCTGATGTGGCCACAATAAATACTATCAGCTGGTAAAAAGTGTGTTCATAAGCATATTTTACCAAAACCTGTTTTATTAGCTGTTAAAAGTGTGTTTAGAAGTGTCTCTGACAAAAAACTGCTGTCAAATTGCACTCATGGAAGAACTCAAAACCCGAATGAAACTTTTTAATAACTGCATCTAGACACGCATATACCAAAAATGTTCTTGTGAGTGTCATCACATTAAAATTAGGTTTGTTAGATGCGATAATATGTTTTAATGGTGGTGTACAAAGCCGGAATAAAGTAATGGATTTATTAGGAATACAACCAGGATTTTATATGGTAAAGTGTTTGCAAAAAATAGATTGTGATGGAATTTATGAGTCCCATCTCACTTACCAAAAGCTTTCCAAAATGGCCAGAAAGAAACGTAAATTAATAAAACAAGAATAACTTGAAGTAGAAATGTCAATTCAAGATGATTATGATGCAGGAAAATATTAAAGGATTTTTTTATAAATTATTAGCATTATTTATCCCCCCCCCCATTTTCTCAAAATGTGTTTTTCTAATTTTTGGTACACTTTTCTTGAAAACTATTCAGCATGGAATGTTTAAATTTTCCAGAGTTGTTTATCGTAACTATTTATTTCAAACTATGCAGGATATAGAATTTACGATCATTAGTTTGGATATATTATTGCGTGCGTACGGGTTCGTAACGGATTGAATGCACAAGTCGATAAAAAATTAATAAAATTTATTCTTTTCACAAGAAATAAAACAAAACGCTGAAATATTTGCTCAGAGATATTCGTACAATATTACAATATCTCAAACGTAAACAGAACTCAAACAGAGAAAGTTAATCCAATCTCACAGTGAATTCGCTACAATCAACAAGAGAGCAAGTAAACAATACAATTCGCTTAAAACAACAGCAACTGAGCTGGGGTGTTTTAATTCGGCTTTTATAAGCTTTTTAATCATTCACTAGAACATTCTGGTAAAATCTATTTTCTCGATTTTTCTGCATGGCAACAGCAATTACGAGATATTTATTTATTAAATATTAAATGCAAGCGTGCTTGTATTTTTACTTTTCGGACATATCTTTATCTTCAAATTTGTCTGCGTTGAACGGCAAAATAAAACAATTTTAATTACAATTCTAAATAAATAGCTAAATAAATACACAATCCGCAACAATATAAAAAATTGAACACTATTTTTTTCTAAGATTTTCAAAACATTTTACTAATTTATTCTTAACATCTTTTCTTTTAAGTAAAACGTAAACTACTGCTTATTATTCTTAAATAATATGTTTTTAACCACTATAAACCATTTGAAGGAGTTTGGTGCAGTATTTTTAAGAAAAGTGTTCCAAACTAGCACACTGTCACAAAAAATTCATCAAAGGTTAAGCGAAATTAAACAACTGTTTTTCAAAAACATTAGGCTTTTAATTTGTATTTTATGTGCTTTATATAATCTACAATCTGTCTATTTTAAATAAATAAATAAAAAAAGAATCTAGAGTATAAGTTTATTTTGAGAAAAGATATACCCTAATAACTTTTATCTCGAAATAGTTGCATTTCGCGAGTCGAGATGTCACATGTTCCCTTAAATATTATACGTAGTAAGAAAAACTTCTGTATGAGTACATGAAGCAGTCAAATATGGTTCTAAATTACGGATGAAAGTTGAGACTTTAAAAATTCAGAACATATTAAGTACGTTAAAGTAACTGAGGCTCGAAACTAAACATTTCTAACATCGAAGACTTTAAAAACACGCATTCAAAAATAAATTATATTGAAATTTATAACAAAATATCAGAATATGCAGGATATTATAAAGGTTGAAAATGCGAATGAAGTTAATAATATCACCTAAATGGCGTAAAATAGTAGAGTTAGTAATGGTAAGATTATTATAGAATGAGAAATCCATAGCACCTGTATTAAAATAGTTAAAATAGAATTGTAAAATATAAATTAAGGCTTTCGTTGAATAATCAATAACAGCCGTAAATTTAAATGTTTACTGTAAATATATTGTACTGTGTAATAAAGTTAAACACGTAAAAAATCATGTAAAATTAAGTGAAACAGTAAAATAAATAAAATAAAAAATTATTATTACAATTAAAAATTATGATAAATAAATTAAAATTTACAATATGTTGAAAATTGCTAAAAAGGTTAAAACTAAATAAAAAGTTAAAAATGCCGTTTAAATTTAAATACTGTATAAAAGTTGACTTTCTTCGGTAGTATAAACTACACTGCTGGCCACCGTAAATGCAACACCCTGAAGGAGACACGCAAATAACATGAAATTTACAACATGCATTAGCGGAGGTGAGATACACAAATATTACAATTTCAGCGCAGGCTCACATCACGCGAGCCTGTGAATGCAGATATGTGACCGTTGGATGCAGGAGACTACGACGGACCTACTTGTTCGATCGCATTCACCTCTGTGCACCACTTCACGTGATGACAGGAACATTGTGTGCATGGCAGTGACGGATCGTTCAGTCCCATCACGAACCATAGCACAGCACATTCAGTCTATAACGCATCATCCAGTGTCTGCGCGTACCATTCGACGCCATTTACAGCAGAGACCCCTTGAGCAGAACCACAGACGTCTCCGCCGCCAATGGTGCGATGAAAGAAGGATATGGACGGCAGAATGGAATGAAATTGTATTTACTGACGTGTCACGCTTCTGTCTGCAACACCACGATGGTCGAATTCGAGTCTGGAGACACCGTGGAGAGAGGATGCTGAACAACTGCGTTATGCACCGCCACACTGCACCGGGTATTATAGTATGGGGCGGTATTGGATATCACTCTCGCACTCCTCTAATACACATTGCCGGTACTTTAAACAGCTAGCGCTACATCTCCGAGGTGTTGGAGCCAGATGTTCTTCCTTCCCTTCAGGGCTTGCCCACAGCCATATTTCAACAGGATAATGCGCGACCACACGTGGCACGCATTGTCTAAGGGTTCTTCGTCGATCGCCAGACTGAATTGCTTCCCTGGCCGCCTCGCTCTCAGGATCTTTAGCCGATAGAAAACATGTGGTCCATGGTTGCTGAACAATTGACCGAGATTACATCCCAAGCTGCCATACCATGTCAATTTTGGCAACGTGTAGAAGCTGCTTGGTCTGCTGTACCCCAAGAACACATCCAAAGTCTCTTTGAATCAATGCCGAGGAGTATGGCAGCGGTAGTCTCCAACAATGGCGGCTACTCTGGCTACTAATTCTGGAAGGAACCACATGTCACAGAAGTCTATAAATTTAATCATTTGATACTTGGTCAACATGTTATCTACTAAATAAATTCTGTTGTGATATCTCTTGTCTTTCTTGGTGTTGCAATTTGGGTGGCCAGCAGTGTAGTATAAAACCCTAACAGACTTAGGGCGAATTATCACCTGGTCTGAAGTTCTAGAGACTTTATAAAGGTTTAACTGTTTTACTAAATCAGAAACTTAAACATAAACCGCACTTTTTTACCTTGACAAGATCAGCCACCGCTTGTGGCGATGTAACTTAAAGTAACAGAAATTCAAACTTAACCCAATAGCCAAACATTACACAATTTAATTTACAACTAAGTTGGCTGAGAACATCTCACCGGCGTAACAATTAATCCCAACCCCAATGACGGACGCTAACCTTTCATAGGCGTTGGCTACTACGAAGGCCGAAAGCGGTGGTCTCTTTATTATAGAGGCTCCTCCTTATAGGTGGGCCGCCGTTGCTTCCTATGAAGGGACCGACAAATTACATCCATGCCTTCTCCGAGATTCGGACCCGGTCCCTTTTGAATCATTAACCACTTTCCCGTCTGGGCGGCGAATGTCTATACTTAAATATCGGCAGCAATAACGCAAAATAGAATAATTACAATTTTATCAGAGATGGCGCAACCTAGTAACGTGGCCTCGAGAGGCAGAAACGCGCTCTTTCTTACAGTCTAAAAACTTCAGCTTAAATACTTTTTAAACGATTTGCATTTTGATGAGGAAGCGGAAAGGAGAAGTGGTAGTAAAGGCTAAAATTATAAATAACTGGTTTACGCAAAATAGCAGTAGTCTTACCAATATAATAAATTAAAACACGTATCTGAATAAGTATGCGCATATAATATAAAAAATAAGTTAAAATTCAGAATATGTTAAAGACTACAAACGTTAAATAGTTAAAAAAAAAGTAAAAATTTCATCTAAAATTAAATAATATAATTAATAAAAACTGTATTTTAGTAATTACGCTGGTAAAATATAACAAATAATTTAAAATTAAGAGTACATTATTTGGAAGATATGAAAAAATTCCGTGAAAAATGAAATAAAGAATAAAAATTACTAATGTTAGTAGTGGTAAAATGACAGTTCTGCACCAGAGGGTCAGAAGTGTGGCCAATGACGTCACCAGGAGGGTGTGGCTAGAGGTAGTGTTATCAGTGACATCCCCTATTCCTGAATGACCCGTTCTGCAGCCCTCCTCTCTTCATCACTTAGTTGTGCATTCTGCAATAATTCCGATGTTAGTCCCTCCGAAGACTCAGAGGTTGCGGGACTACTGGTTCATTTAACGAAGGGCACTGGAGGGAATGCTGCAATAACTACTTCACCCTCTCGTAATTCCTTTCGCCTTATCACTTACGTTCGCAACTTTCACTGGTATGGCGGTCTTCGATGGCTTGAGAGTGCTTAGGCTACTAGTACTCCTTTTCGGCTATTACTACTCTTAGTATATTCCATTATGCCGTACCGGAAATTTCCGTTTTCAGCTATGGATCCCAGTAGGGAAAATCCTGTTTTTGCTCGTACTTGTTATCGTCTTGAGCTATTGTTTGGTGGACGGATTTGACTCCTTTATCTTTAATTCAGAACAAGTTTATATCCTCAGAAGCTGAATGCAGTTCGCTATTTTTAAAGGTCCAAGGAAAAAACTGTACTTCCTTAAAGAGTATGAAAGGCTCTGTAATATCTGCTACGTATGCCGTTTGATGGTAGGCGGCATTTCCAAAAGTGATGTTAACGTTTACTTTACCATCGGTGTCAATTTTATCAATGGACACAGTCTGGAGGGCAGCGCAGGACGGCGTACAGATAAGTTTACTTTCCAGTCGTTATACCTGATTCTTTCGGATGATGGTAACATTGTTCCCTGTATCGATTGTCATATTACAAGAAACTTCATGTATATGCCCTATAATGTGAAAAGTCCATTATTACTGCCACTCACTGCAGAAACCTGAAGTGCTCTAAATTGCGGCTTCTTAATATATGGTTACGTTCGCTCCGCGAGATGACCACTAATTTGCTTCTTGCCTCCTTGCTGGGGAGCGGTCTTAGTTTCCGTACCTTGGAGTGATCGACATTTTTCTGCACCGCAGTTCCAGCATTTGAAGTCAGTTTGTTATACTTCTTGTTCATCCTTAAGTCAATCCCATCCATTGACTTGCTTGGTTAAATCTTCCAGACCGGCAGTCAGTTGATTCACTGGCTCCTGGACATGAGCAGCTCTGACTGGGTAACGGTCTTGAGGTTGCTTGCTGGGCTGCCTTGAATTTCGTGGCGTACACTAAAGCGCTTTTTAGATCCTTGAAATCCGCCATTCGCAGTGCTTTCTGTATCTCAGAATATCGAATACCATTGATGAAACACTGCAGGGGTAGGATTTTCCTTGTTTCTGTCGGGCAGTCCTAAAAGGCGAGATCAGACCTTTCAACATCCACGGCGAGCTCCTGGAGTGTGTCTTTGGACTTTTGTTGGCGAGATTTTAACTGACGTCTGCTATAGTCTTTTAAAAACATCTCGCCGAAGCGCAGCTCCAAGGCGCCGGATAAAGTTTTGAAGTCTAGCCTCTGGTTTTTGGGAGAGTTTGAAGGATATCCGCTGCGCCTGCTCTCAGGTAAGCAGCCTAAGCTTCGGAATCCCATCCATTTAAGTTCACCACTTTACAGAACTGAGTTTTGCACATATCCCAGCAGGTCTTTTCATCATACGTAGATGGCTTCAGAGAGGGTCGGGAAGACATATGTACAAATTTAAAGGCGTCCGTATTGTGCCCAGCTGTCAATATCAATTGATAAAAAATTGCTGTTGGGCATATATCCAGGTCGGGAGTTCATGCCACTATCGATTTCTTTAAGCTGCCAGTTTCCTTGGCGACAGCAGCAGAAATTCTATCATCGATTTGCTGTTCGATACGAAAAACCCTGTGCATTAATTTTTGTTGGACAGAAGAAACTCTTTCTTCAATTTCTCCAACTTTATTTTCAACCGTGCCTTTTCTGCCTTCCATAGCCCCAACCTTTTTTTTAATTATGGCAATAAATTCTCCTTTCATTTCCTCTTCACCTGCTTGAATCTGTTCTTAGCCAGCTTCTATCTCTCAAGGTTCCGGGAAAGAGGTTGAACCTCGGCCTCGGTTCTCCGGGGGGAAGGACCTGTAGTGCAATTAAGTTTGAAGGAACGGGGAAGCCAAAATGTTGTTGTTGCCTAAGGGAAGCTTAGCCCGCCTACGTCTCTTCTTTAAATGCAGCAAAAGCTATCACCAGTTCTCTTAGTTTTTCTCCATCACTCTTATCATCACCATTCAGTCCCACTTCTAACACCAAAAATTGTTACGACGGTACGGATTCGATGGGTCGAATGCACACAGAATCGATGACAGTTTGATGAAATTTATTTTTCCAAAAGGATCACTATACAGTTTTAGAAATTTTAGCAAAAAGTACTAGTACAGCTCTTTTTGTTATGACAGAGCACAGTCAGTAGTTAGTACTTCTGAAGAACTAAGAACGTTAAACACAAGGCAATTTAAAAAGCATCAAATGAGAAGCTTGGACATTTATTTCTTAATAATCTGAGCTAAATTGAGAGCTGATACAATCTTTGGTCTTAAATAGTTATCCGTCGGCTGCGGAAAAATTTCCAGTACCTTCGATTTCTCGAAATTGTTAGAAGGCAAATACAATTACAGTTACATAGGGCTGGATACAATTATACAGGGATCAGACTAAAATCTCGCTAAGCTTGTAGAGTTTTGGCCAAAATTGGTGACGTAAGTTAGTAGCCAAGACCTTCCCCAGCTTGTCGTAGCGAGATAGATATTAATCTCAATATTAAAGGGATCTACCCCCAGTAACTTCGTTTCTCTGGCAAGGCTTCGTACGTTTGAAGTCCTTTCACGTTAGATTATGCAAGAGCTACTATAATTTACATATAATTTCCCCAAAATTATTTACATAGATAAAAAATTCTTAACAATACAATCTTTACAAGTTTGTTTACATTATGATCTCTTTATTTGGCATTTTATGCAAAACAAGTACATTTTCAAAGTCAAGCAGCCTCAAATTCAAAAGTCAACACTGGACATCTAATAAACCACGCCAGGGTGTAAAATCAAACAATAAACTGCATTTCAACTAATTCATATATGCACTGTTATGTGGCTATTTTAGCTTTGGTATAGGATTTGAATTCTGGAGAACATAATGATGTTCGGAAGTATACAGTCTCTTTGTCAGAAGAAAGCATTTACCATACTGCCGAGCTGAAAAGTTTTCTCTAGTGATTAATAGAAGGGAAAGACACTTAGTGCATTCTCCTTCAGAACTAGCATTTGGTTATTTCCTCTTTATTCTGAAAATAATAACAGCATTTCTAACTGTTTCATTTCTAGATTGATCTATGCCACAAATTTGCGCAACTCTGATGACGTAGTTATTTGGGAACCTAAACACCTTAAGACTGAAACTTTATGAACTTCAACCAAAATGCGGATAAATGCGTACTTTTAGTTTAACCCTCTGTTCTGCTTGGCCTGTGCTCGCTTACTCTCGCAATGGTATTAAAAAATGTAAATATTCTGAAAATAGATGCGATTAGAGTGCCAAGTGAACTGTGTCTATAAATGCAAATTTAAATCAAAATGGAATTAAAACAGCCTCGACTGCCCAGTTTCTTAGTCATTACGAATTCTACCTTCTACGCCAAACAACATTCCCGCTACTCTTTTTTCTTTTTATTACACACATACTAATATATGTGTATACACACTGGTAGACAAAATTAAGGGAGAGGAAAACTTGACCAAATATCTTGACAAATACTGGATCGAAATGAATGAAATTAGGTGTGGCTATAGCTTATTGTATGACAATAATGTGTATGAAACAATAATGAAAATTTCAGTCATTAGCATGAGTTATGGCCAAGAGTTCAAACTTGAGGTTGAAAGATGGTTGTGAAAATGTGGCTAGTATGGGGTGTGGTCGCGTCTGACAGATAGACAGCATGCAGAAAGAGTAGCTATGCTGTTAACAAGAGAGTTCAGGAGTGCCTGTGGAAGTCGCACCCACTCCTCCACCACAGCAGTTCTTAACTCCTGAAATGGTTCTGAGTAGGGGTTGGCCTATTGCAATAGTCCTTCGATGAACATCTCAAGCATGTTCAATAGGATTAAGGCCCGGAGATTTGGCTGGCCAATTCATTCGGTGAATATTCTCGCTTTCCAGATAATCATCAACCAGGTAGTCCCTATGTGGTCGTACCAATATGACCATGTAAAAATTCAAGAATTATTAATAAATACTACACAAAGGCAGCCGTGGGCAGAACCGATTAACCATACGGGTAGAGAGATGGTGCCCACGTCCTCCGTTACTACTACTACGACTCTTTTCCATAAAAATTAACTCAGGGCCAATAGCTCCTCTGAAAAGTCGCACATAGGGCTGTAGGATCTCCTGCCTGTACTCCTATGCAATCACGGAACCAGTGTCAAACAAATGGAGAGGTGTGTGGGTATCTTGCATGACCCCTACCCAGACCATCACTCCTTCACAACCATAATGGTACCTTTTCATGCTGCTGATGAGATGGTATCGGGTTCCAGGTTCCCTCGATTTAATAATCACCGAGAATGAAGTTGCAGACAAAATATTGACTCATTCATGAAGAAAACATTAGCCCACTAAAGCTGTGTCCAGTGCTGGTGTTGGATGCACCATTTTAAACCTTCTCTTTTGTGGAAGGGAGTGAGTGGGATGCAAATAGCGTGCTTTCTGGCATACAGTCATATCTCATGGAGCCTTCTGGCAACTGCCTTCCTTAAAACTGATGTTCGTGTGGCAGTAACGTGATCACAAGACAGTTGTGTGGCTGTAGACGTCTTCTGAGGCTTGGCTGAAACCAAATACCGGTCGTCATTCATCGTTGGGGGCTCTCGGGCGAACTTGTTCTGGTCTTTTGAGCACTGTCCCGCTGATTTTAAACTAATTCCATAAATTAGAGTTGACACTTGGAGTTACAACATTTCTCTTGCAACCGAGCTTAAGATTGCACTGCTTTAAGCCCATCCACGATTCTCCATCTCCTTTGTCTAAGAGATGATGTGTGAGTACACATCACTTGAAGACTCACTCACCATCACAAACACACATCACTCACGATGATGTGTGAGTACATTTCACTTAAAAAAAAAGGGAAAAAACAGAGAGTATTCAAGAAAGATAATAAAAATCACTATTGTGTTCCACAGCGGAAGGAGCTGAGCAGCTGGACGCGAACTTTCTTACCTCTTGCTGGCGTAGCGATGTCCACAGGAACACATAAACTCATCTCAGCTACACTAGCACCACAGTGATATTACAGGACAACTAACGGTCTAGGTTTTGTCTGGTATGTGGGGAGTAATGCGGGAAAATGTTTTCCACTTAATTTTGTCCACCAGTATATGTATATATATATATATGTGCGTGTGTGTGTACACACACATGTATACATAATTAAACAATTAATTAGTAAAATAATCAAAATCAGGACTTTATATTAGAAAATCCTAGTGCTTAAGCAGCTGAGATTTTAATATTTAATTTTCCAAAATATAATATTTCCCCTTAGAAAGATTATATCATCCAGAAAAATGATAAGAATTATTCGAACAGTAAAAATTATTAAGTTAACAAAAAGCGATTAAGCAAATTTAAATAAAGAATTTTCCATAAATTTTTTTAATTAAAAGAATATTGACAAAATGCAAATTAATTAGTCAATATTTAATGTTTCAAGTAGATTCATCAGGAGGGAAATAACATGAATCTGTTTGAAACATTAAACTACCAATAACTAATTTGCATTTTGTAACTAAAATTTTTCTTTGAAAAAATATATGGAAACCTCTTTATGTAAATTTGCTTAATCTTATTTGCTTTTCATTTGCTTAATAATAATTTTCAAGTTACAATACCTCTTTTCATTTTTCAGAAACTGTATAATCCTTTTAGTGTGAAATACTGTACTTTGAAGAATTATATATACATATACATAAATTAAATATATATAAATATATAAACTATACATAAAGCAACCATTTTTTTATATGTACATCACAAAATGTTTATATTTTTTTAATTACACTGTTTACGTAATCTTTGTTACTTTCACATTTCAGTTTAGTTTTAAATGTCCTAATTTTCATCTTTGATTCCAGATTGATATTAAACATTGTGCGAGTCTATAGCAAAAAATCAAATCATTAATATTTATTTATTTTATAATTTTCATACATTTAAATTTTGAATCAGAATTTAATGTGAGCAGTGCTGTTGTATTTGTTCAGTAGTATCAAAACAATCTGGTTTGACACCCTCTGCCAATGAAATTTGAAGATCTGGTTCTAGATCTAACTTTTTTCTCTATTTGGATTAAATTGTTGTCACTCCAAAAAATGTTACCTCATACATGTATAAAGAACCAAATGGTAAAATTGTATTTGGTTAGGTTTACACTCCATAATGCACAACTAAACATTTGCAAGTGATTGTGAGCTTACTTCTTTACTTACTTTGATGTACCTTCAGGTATCACTTTGCATATCCCACTTTGTAGACCACTGATCTATAACACACTCAAGATGCAAGGACAGGTGCAATCCTTGCCTCTTGACCATGAAGAAATTTATGGATTTGATCTGATGTAACTGTCACACAAATGAGATAATCATAGCAAAATATATACATTGGATAAGCATAAATGATTAGATTTTTTTACATCACTGAAGTACTCTTATAGTACTTAGTAAAGTACTCTTATAGCTAGAAGTTTATCTGGAAATGCAATAAAATATTGTTGAATTTCACACGCATGCACACCCACTAAAAGAAAGAAAGAAAGAAAGAAAAAAGGAGGTTAAAAAAATGAAAAACTTAAAATATGAAAACTGTTACTGAATACCTTTACTGCAAAAGATAATTTTATTCTGGCTATTTTTAAGCTACAGGTTTGGGGGGAGGGGTAGAAAAAGGAAAATATTAAAATAAAAATAAAACTATTCATAGTTCTTTAAGAAAACATATTTCTAAATTTTGACGAAAAATAGTATATACAGCTGAATCCCTTACAACTGAACCTTATGAAACCAACACCTTTGCCTACTATTAGGGAGTATCCATTAAATGCCAGAGGTCTTTTACTGACGAATTACCTGCTAAGGGAGCTTTGCCTGTAATAACATTGAAAAAAGAAAATAATAATAATAATAATAAAATAGAGTTTATGTGATAAATTCTTAATTTTTCCTGTGCTAAATTAAATAATTTCACAGAAATGTCACATGAAAATTGGACTTAAAAAAACAATTCTTTAATTCTCCCCCCCCCCCCATGTATTGTGAATCAGTTTCCCTAAAAATGTCTCCCATCAAAGACCTACTAAAGAAAAACTAGTACAATTAAAAGCCATTCCATTAATGATTAACAGCTATCACATTCTTTATAATAGCAAATACATATTAACTACTTATTTTTAAGAATTAAATTTAAAAATGTAATACATTTTCTTTAGAACTTTGTTTATAACAATGTTTCTGTACTTCAGTGACACTTAATGAACACATATGATTAGGGATTTACATGACTGCTTATTTATTATCATTCAAAATTGCTTATTTTAAATACTGTAAGAAAACTTAAACATCAATTACTAATATCTATCAACTATTAACCTTTTCAGGTCAGAAATGACCTGAAAATAGTCATACAGTAATTGACTACTGTAAGATCCTTAAAAAGATAGGGGGTTTTCTTACCTTATGCTTTCCCCCTTTTAAGAAGTCTCTTGCTGTTTGCTACAATGGTGCTTTTAGGTAGTTTGATTCATACTGAAAGAGAGGCTTTCCTTAACAAAAGGAAGGGAAATGTAGGAATTATTATCTAAACTTTGTAGATGGTTTTCCTTATGAAGGGAAAATTTAAATGCGTAATTTATTCCAAATCAGACTACTCAGTGATACATTGAATGGAATATATATATATATATATACATATTTATCACATAAACTCTATTTTATTATATATATATATATGGAGGAACAGCATATTTTCTATGTGTGTGTATATATATATATACACACACACATAGAAAATATATATATATATATGTAATATTTCAGTTATTCCAGTATGTCGTGGTTGAATGGTGAGGCTATTCCATTACACGTTTTGGCAGATGTTTGACGAAGCTTGGATGATTGAACCATGGAGAAAAATATAACTCAGGACTTTCACTTTTAACAGCATATCTTTATTTTCATTTAGAGCAGATGATTTAATTTAGAGCAGATTATTTAGTAATTGAACTACTAGATACCACTGACTTTAATACGTTATAACGTTCTGGCAAAGAAAAAGGAGCATTGCGAAAGTGTTAACAGGTTGAAGGCGAGAAGGCATCTGTATGTGAAAAGTTATGACGCAGCATTTACATGAGGAGGTTATGTAATAGGCGCGAATGTTCCAGAAGGTACTGGTCTAAGGGAAGATCCTGAATTGCAGAAAATTAATTAAAGGTTGCTAGTTCGCAAAGAGCAAAGCCATCATATTTTTACATCCCCCCCCCCCCCGTCAAAAAGGAGAGGACCGGGGTGAGAAAAGCATTAGGACAGTAGTAAAGCAAAAGTATGAGAAAAGACATGAAAACATCCAGGACATAGCGTACAAGCTTTAACTATGGCCTATCATAGTTCATGACTTTCTCATATAAAATTTTTTACTGTATAACATATGAAATTTTGAACATTAAAACTATGAGTTATAAATAAATATACAATATATGACAAATTTTAAAACTATAACATAATAAATATGGAATACTGATAAATAAATAAGTTATAATTACAAAAGTCCTCAATTTTGTCAAAAATGTCCATTTTGTTTTTTGGAAGTCCTTTTCATAAAAAGAGTTCAAATAGAATGAAAATATCTGGTAAAATCTCTAAATGCCAGATAGTCCACAAATATGATGCATGTTGATAGTTCACAAATATGATGCATTTTTTCTTCTCATCATAGGCAATTAAAGATTGACATATTTTACACTTCAATACAAAATATTATAATTATTCAAAAAACAATTCAATATAAATAATACAATTATAAGCTAAAACATGAACACTTTTCACTTTAAAACTATGGCATGTCCTCGCCAACAGATCAGCATGATTACTTGCTGATGGTTGGGGGGTGCTAGGTACAAATATCAAAAAACCTCCGTTGCCTAATACAAGGTAACTGGTTTTTGGAGTTATCAATGAGTCGACAGGATCCATCTCTGCTGCTAACCCCAATGGATGTGTGCAGGCGATAGTCAAGTGATGTGTTGGGCAAAAGTTTACTTCAATGAACTCTCAACAATTTCCAGCGACGGGACTGCGAAATAAAAACTAGGAATTTGATTTAATGTCGTGTGTTGAAAGTTCATTGTATCTGCGTTTCCTTTTTTTTTCTGTTTCAAGGCCGTAGTGTGACGACATTCTAATGCTGTGCTTTTGTCGTAATTTTAGTGTGTGCTTGAAAAATATCTTCCGAGTGTCTCAATCTTCAAATATGGTGTTTTTCCAAATGTGAAACACATTTTAGTGAATTGAGAATGATTTTTCTTGCAAGATTTGTTCATCGTCTCATTTCTAAGTCTGTGGTCTGGATTTTTTCTAAAAGCTTTATTTAGTGCAACTAAAAATATCATATTGAAATTACTAATCATTATTATTATATTGAAAATCTGAATACACATTGCTGCTTCTTAAAAGTATAGTATTGTTTTATGAAAATGATATTAAAAATTCGAACTCTAATACTTTAGTGAGGTTAGTGAAGAAGATTTAATTATTTTTCTGGAAGGTTGTTAACATTAATATATTTTGAAATTTGTGTTGAAAATTTTGAATAAGAATTTTATAATTATTCTAAAAATGAAGTGGATACAAAAATAAGTGAAATTAGTACAGATAAGTAATATGAAATTATGGTTAATGCATGTTAAAAATTTATGGGTTGCTGTAAAGTATAAAGTATGTTGAGGGAGTACTGGTTCCGAAACAGAGGCCTATTATTACCTCTGTACAGTTGTTCCTTTTACCCTCTTCATATAAGATAATGTTGAAGGCTCTCATTTCATGATTGAGTGTAATTTTTTTATATTATTATTATACTTTTTTTTATTATGGAATGTAGTAGTGCAGTTCTCAAAGGCCAGTTACCTTATGTAAGGAACGGAGGCTTTTTCAAGTAACTGCCTAGGCACCCTGAGCCACCAGTGCAAAACACACTGGTTAGCTCAAGAGGCTAGCCCTAATGATGGATATGTTTGTTTAGAAGTATTGCGAGGCCTTTCAGTTTGTTAAATTCAGAAATTGCAAATGAAAGACAATATTGGTAAAACCATAATTTTAGCAATACTATTATCAAATTTATGATGTTAAAATATAAGTTATAAGAATGAAAATTAGATGTGTTCTGAAAATTTTGAAATTTATTTTGATTATTCAAAATCAGTAATATGTGTGCAAAGGTTTTTTAACTGTGATATATTGTGTTCAAAGATTTACAAAGACTTCTCTGAAGAAATTTAATTATATGGACTGCAAATTACAAAAACGTTTGGACTGAATTTTTACAGGACTCTAAAATATTATTTGAACAATTATATAAGTTAATATTTTGCAATTATATAAGTAATTAGTTTGGTCAAAATTTCAGGAAATGTATTTTGGTGAAAATGCGCTTTAGCCCACTGCTTGTCGATGTTTTGAAAACCGCCAATTCGGCGCGTTTCTGCGAAACGTCTTTGCAATTAATTGCAACCTTCCCGACACGCTCCGTGTCTCGTTTTGACTTCGAACATCAGAAGAATCAGTAATGGAAATGAGTGTAAACAGTTATTCAATGAAACATCTCGTTACAACACAAACAGTTTATTTACAAGTCTAATAATTGACAGCTAAAGTTTCGTTATCTCAATACAGCACTTAAAAATATAAATGGCGTAAGATAATACTCATTAATTATCTAATATACATGAAATGCAACTCGAAGCCATTTATCTCACTCTCTCATTAAAAGAACGCACTTAAAACATACAGCTTTGCTCAAAACGAAATGTAAACATTGTCCACTGTTGCTATATGCAATTTTCTAAATTAGTTAAACAAAGATAGTATAAGATAGAGGTTCAACTTAACACTCCGCGAAAACCTATTGTAAACAAAACATAGAATTCTAAACCATAAATTAGTATGGAAACTGTTGCCACAAAAAGATAATAAAATAATATGCAAAACGAACATTACGATCATTAAAATATTTGTCAGTTAGGTTTAAATTAATTATTTACATTTTATGTTGTAATACTTACACATTTTATGCCGTTACATAACCTTCCCGACACGCGCCGCGAAAACGTAACCAAAATGGCATCCCAGAAAGAAGGAATTTTTTTTAAAAGGGCATTAAAATTACAAACGATACCATGTACACACCGTTCCGTTTTAACTTAAAAAAAACATCTGAGAATTGCACAATGTAGGCAACGTACACAAATAAACAAAATAAGCTAGAATAACGAAAATAAATTACAAGAAAATGCCATGTGCACAGCGTTCCTTTTAAACTTAAAAAAAACTTCAGCGAATTGCACAATGTACGCAACGTGCACAAATGAACAAAATAAGCTAAAATAAC
>KK118248.1:197065-210808 GCA_000611955.2 Stegodyphus mimosarum | reverse complement strand
CAGCCATATTTGTTTACATTTGAAACTTAGCAGAATAGTCGATTTGTTGCCAATCTAGAGAAAGTTAACTTCTCGACGACAAAAATAACACCTTCTTTGCTTATTGCAAATTACATCATGCTTATTCCAATATGGAATTTTTTCCAGGAAATAAGTGTTTAAGATTTACTTCGTAATTTTTAATATAGTTATTTTGAGTTTTTATGTATTTTTGCTTTGTCACGAAGGGAGAACTAAATTAATTGAATGAAAAATTAAATTCTAAATAGTCTGTGATTTTTTTTTTTTTGCTTAATTTCTTTTTTATCGTTTTAGATTCATTATAGTATTTGAATAGAACATGTGGCAAGGTTTAGATAATTCTCAGATGATATAATTTTTGTGCGTTCTGAGTATAGTAGGAATGCAGGAATATAAAGCAGGAAAAAATGCGTATAATTTAAAATTCCGTACAAGGAAGTCACGTGGTGTACACGTCAGCTTTTCTTATTCACATGAAAGTATGAGATGTTTTTTGTATGTTCAGTAAGAAGAATGAATTGACTCGGAAAATTTATGAAAGAGGACTGAGGCTAGAAAACGGTAGACGGGATTATTAAATTGTTAGTAAGAGAATCATAGCGCATTCCAATGTTTATCTAGTTATCTAGCGGAAAGCTGCATTGACTAAAATAGCTTAGGGCGTGTGTCAGTCTTATCACCCTACAGCACAGATTTTGATACTTTGTTATCTTCTCCCTTGCATGTCATCTTCAACTGATCGTACAGGATCTTTAAGAAGATAATATGTTAAAGATCGAGAATCGTGATTTTCTGATATCTTGAAATTAGATCAAAACAGTACTTCGAAACTTTACTGCGATACACATGAATAATAACTTGAGGCAATGTTTTTCTTTTCGGGGGGGGGAGAGGTCTGAAAAATTGTTTTAACTCTTATATACCCAAAAATATTTTACGGATGTATGAACTAGGCTATTAAACGTTTAACAGCTTGTACTTTAGGTAATACTTAATGATGCGATTATCATGCTTGTCCTAATAACAAAATAAATAATAATAAAAACGATAATAATAATATTTTGTGTGAATTTCTCGGTCATGCATAAAAAGGTCCCTCTCAAATCAAGTTGCTATTTATTTAGTAATTTATTATTATTATTATTTAGTTTATGAAATACTACAGTGTTTTAACGCAAACTACATGTTTCAACGATAATTCCAATAGCAGATTAAAGATTTTGTTTTTTGTACTATCCATGTGTAAGATATCTTCTTTCTTACGATTTAAATATAACCTGGTATGTAAATGTTTGCTCTACTTTTAATTATATCCATCTATTTGCCTGTTAGCTTACAGCTTAATTCTCTGATAGAAGTAAAATGTTTTAATATTTGGTTATTTAATATTGCCATGCCGATGGGCTCGGGTTCGAATTCCGGAGAAGGCATGGATGTTTGTAAATGTATAGTGTCGGTGCGGCATGGCGGCACTTTAAATATGCGGCGAGCCGAAAGTCCTCTCATGTGGTTAGGTAGAAGGGAAAAGGGGTAGGAGACCCTAGGACCCGTCCCGCCCCCCCCGAGGTGCTCTCCATCAAAATTGGACGGTGGAAGTGAGCCAAATCGCACTGTCACCTGTTAGGTGCTCAAGGCTATTGCCAACGACAGGCGTAATCTAACGCTCCTTGACACGAGAATTCTCGTGAGCTTGGGCTGACTCTGTGAGACAAGTAAGCATGAGTAACAACAACAACAGCAATATTTGTTTATTCTGAGCTTTTGTGCTTTTGAAACGTTTATCTATAAGTCCAAACTGTAATATAACTGCTAACTGCATGATCAAGTTTTTTTTTTTTTTTTTGTATCGACGCTTTTTAAAAGAACGGTTTTCTTCTTCGACTACTTCATAATTTTTGCTGTAACTTACAGCACGCAACACAATCTTAATACTAATAATTATATAAGGTATTTCTCTTGCCTTCTTCCCATGCCTTCGTTATGTAGTGCTCAGCACGCTCGACGCGCATTCGAGAAGTCCGTGGTTCGAGTCCCGGCGAGGGCATTGCTCATTTTTCATATCTCCTGCTTCCAAATAACCTAATGACTGTACAAGTGACCTCCGAACAAAACAACAAAAAAAAAAAAAAAGAAAAAATAGGTGGTGGATGATGATTCTCTATCACCGGGATTTGGCGATTTGGTCCCCTAATGCCCAGTTGCCCTTTAAAAGGGGAAGTACATAAGGTATTTCTCCCGCCTTCCTCGCATGCCTTCATGGTGTAGTGGTCAGCCCGTTCGACGCATATTCGAGAGGTCCGTGGTTCGAGTCCCGGCAAGGGCATTGCTCATTTTTCCCATCTCCTGCTTCCAAATAACCTAATGACTCTACAATTACATGTAAATAATTTAACATAACAATTACACTCAGAATATGAAAAAAAAAAGTTTCAAATAAATGTAGATTTATATATTTTCAGTTTTACATCTATAAACAAGTTTTATTTATAAACAAGCTCCTTAGTTATCTAAACGCTAAATCGGCTACACACAGCAAAGCCGAGCCTAGAATATCAGTATAATCTGATGGGTGTCTAACACCGACTAGAGAGCTAATTTCAACCATGCAACATAAACTCGGAACTGACTCCGCCACTTTTCGAACTCTTGAAACGCAGCTTAAATACGACTTCTGAAACACGTTTAGATTTCGCATACTACGTCGTTTAAATTTTGGATTCCGGCAGGAAACGGAAGAGACATGAAAGTCCAGCCAAAAATAATTTGTTAGAATAAATAAGGTCTTTACAATATTTCCCGCCAAAATTTAAACATTTCAAAATAAGGTCTTTAAACGACCTGTTCGAAAAATTTAAATTCTAACTGAAACTTGAAGAGCCCGCCTTCCAATATAAAGGTATTACACTTAAATTTTTAACAATTCAATTCAAGGAACACAAGTTGTCATCTGGATTAACGTGTTTTTCGTTGACTCTCATGTCCTTCCAGTGGATCTGGAAGGAAACTAATATTAGTGGAAGTTCTAAGTAATACATGCACTTCACTAGACAATTCATGAACTTTAGTTTCACTTTCAGAAGTTTAATTTTCCACTCCTAGCTCTCCAGAATACGCGTGTACTGAAATCTTTAAATGCAAGTAAAAGTGGGATGTTTAGATAACAACTTCTGCCTCTGACCGACAACTTGCATACCAATAATCCCAAACACACTAGACTTCAACAGACTCTCTATATTCAAACTCATCCTAGTGTACTTATTCAACATGCATTAACTTTGTATTCAGCTGAACAGTCTAACAATCATTTAGCATGCTTAAGCTAGCTTTTAAATTTCTCTCCCGCTAGCTTTTACATTTCGCTAAATTTTAAGTTTCAATTTCTAAATATAGTTACCACTAGTTTTACAAAATTACGTATTCTTTACATTAAACATTTGCATCATTTGCATTAAACACATATGAAAAACACTATATATACAAGTTTTCAGTTTCTTACATCCAAACAAAGTTACTAGAAATAAATCATTTTATCTCGCCAAATCGCATAAAGCAGTCTCTCGACCAAACGGCGTAATTGATGCGACAGAGAAAGTTCCATAGAAAATAAAATTTTCAGCTTCTTGCTGCAACAATAAATAAAACCTCGCTTGAGGCAAAACAATTTAGATAATTCTTAACAAGCACTTCGTATATTTTTAGACGTAACAGTAAGTATTGAATACTTGAAAATGAAATCAAAAGTTACTTATCTTTTCGAATTAGCGTAGTTAATTCGTTCGTCATTCGTTTATTCACGAACTGCTGTCAGGTGGGGTATGTGGCTGTGGCTCTTACTCACTGACGTTTGAACTTTCGCTGTTCCTTAGGCAGGTGCTCGATTTTTCTTTTTCTGGCAGGCTCCTCTATCTTTCCAGACTTCTTAGGGAAGGTAGCCTCTTTCTTCCCTCAGGGCATGTCATCCGTTGCCTGCGGTGGAATACCGTCCGTTTGGTTGTTTGTTCCCCATCATCAAGCCTCTGCCGCTTGTCGAGGAATCCTCTTGTGTCTTTCTCCGGCTGTAGTTGATTCGTTTTCGCTGATCACTGGTAGTAGTCTGGTCGTCGTGAGTTCTTCGTTGAGCGTTGCGGCTTCCTTTCCGTCACCACTGGTGGAACTCCAGTCGTTTGTGGATCCTTCGCTGATCGTTGGAGATTGCTTTCCGCCGACAACTTTGTTGTTTGCTGACTGGCCTTGAAGACTGTTTTACTTTTATTTCGCTAGCTCCTTTCCCTGGACCCTTTAATTCCTCGTTTCTCTCTTTTTTCCTGCGTTGGACTTATGAATCTTACGTCCCTATCACATGTTTCCTCTACGAGGGAATGGACGTCGAAAGGGAAAATTCTCAGAACCCACACATTTCCACGAAACTTACGTAGCTAGGTTACCATTTGCACTTACTACAAAGACTTGAACACCAAACAGTAATCGATTATCGCTCAGGTTGGAATCACGTGGTCCTTCAGAAGCAGAACTTTCGTCTGATTGGTTAATCTCTACTCGGGACAGAGCTGCAGCCGAAACATTTTCGTCGAGGTTTCAAAAACTCCCGCGTAGCCGGAACATTGTTTCCGTAGCTAGACGGGACTTCACTTCCAGCGGAGCTGTTTTTTCTAGTAATCCTCCCGTTTAAACCAGTATTACCAGAATTTCGTTTCTCAGAAAAGTCCCGTCTAGCAGGGACCGTCGTTAGATGTGATAACCTGTTTATGCTGCTTGGCTGAAATCTCTTTGGCTTTCCTCTTAGACACCACATCTGGTAACTGTGTCTGGGCTGCAGCTGGCTGTTCTTGGCTCAGAACTTTATTTCCATCCGCATCACTAGAGCTCTGCAATAAATGTTTAAGAAGTGTCATCTCACAACGATCGTAATACTTTGCACTGGTCGACAGTGGCTCTAGATTCTTCGCCATTGGTATTTTTATGAACTACTATAGTTTCTCGAATACTTTTGATTATAAAAGGCCTTTCAAATTTGGGGCAGAATTTTGCTACTTTTCCATCCGGAGCACAGGATACGTTGTGTTTCAGTTTTAAAACTTTTCCTTCTGGTTTAAAATTTCTTTTCCCCCTCCATTTATCATAATAATACACTGCTGGCCGCCGTAAATGCAACACCCTGAAGGAAGCATGCAAATAACATGAAATTTATAACATGCATTAGCGGAGGTGAGACATGCAAAAGATTAGAATTTCAGTTCAGAAGCACATAACGAGCATCTGCGGCGCCACCTCAAAGCGCTATTTAAGGCGTGGAGTTTTCGACGCTTTCAAGTTCGGCAATTGTGTTTTTCTTGTGGTTTTAAAAAAAACAATCAATTATGCCTCGTAGTAAACAGTGATCATCGTTTGATCAAGTATCTTAGTTCGACAGAGGAAGGATAGTGGCCTACCGAGAGTGTGAATTATCTTTCAGGGAAATCGGTAGTCGTGTTGGACGAAACCAAACAACTGTAATGCGGATATGTGACCGTTGGATGCAGGAGAGTATGACCGACCGACGTGTTCGATCGCATCCACCTCAGTGCATCACTTCGTTTGATGACAGGAACATTGTGCGCATGGCAGTGACGGATTGCTCAGTCACATCACGAACCATAGCACAGCACATTCAGTCTATAACGTATCATCCAGTGTCTGCGCGTACTATTCGATGCCGTTTACAGCAGAGTCTCTGGCACGCTCCACGTTCCACGTTATACGTTCTGCTTTATACGTTCGGTAGCTGGAACGCTCCACGCTTTATACGATCGGTAGCCGTATAATTCCTCAGGGTAGGGTTAAACGTTTTGCTGAAGAAGGCTATTGGCTGCACCGCTTGAAATAAGAGGCTCCTACGAGAAAGTTTGATGAATCTGCAGATATTTCAATCTGACCTTCATCCATTGCTTCGTCTACCCTTGACGCAGAACCACAGACGTCTCCACAGCCAGTGGTGCGATGAAAGAAGGATGTGGACGGCAGAATGGAATGAAATTGTCTTTACTGACGAGTCACGTTTCTGTCTGCAACACCACGATGGTCGGATTCGAGTCTAGAGACACCGTGGAGAGAGGATGCTGAACAGCTCCGTTATGCACCGCCACATTGGTCCTGCACCGGGTTATATGGTATGGGCGGTATTGGATATCACTCTCGCACTTGTCTAGTACGCATCGCCAGCACTTTAAATAGCCAGCGCTACATCTCCGAGGTGTTGGAGCCAGTTGTCCTTCCTTACCTTCGGGCTTGCCCACAGCCATATTTCAACAGGATAATGCGTGACCACACGTGGCACGCATTGTCCAAGGGTTCTTCGTCAATCGCCAGATTGAATTGCTTCCCTGACTCTCTGTCCGGATCTTTCGCCGCTAGAAAGTATGTGGTCCATGGTTGCTGAACGATTGACCCAGATTACATCCCAAGCTGCCACACCAGATCAACTTTGGCAACGTGTGGAAGCTGCTTGGTCTGCTGCACTCCAAGAACACATCCAAAGTCTCTTTGAATCAATGCCGAGGAGTGTGGCAGCGGTGATCTCCAACAATGGCGGCCAATCTGGCTACTGATTCTGAAAGGAACCACACTTCACAGAAGTCTATAAATTTAATCATTTGATACTTGGTCAACATGTTATCTACTAAATAAATTTTGTTGTGATATCTCTTGTCTTTCTTGGTGTTGTAATTTGGGTGGCCAGCAGTGTATTTTTGCTTACTTCTTGCCATGTCAGAAGATTTAATGGCCTCATCGACTATTTTTTTATATCCGACACTATGAAACTCCAGAGCACGCTTTTGCACGAAAAATAGTCTATCGAGGGTTGTCATTATTTTCCTTCCTAGAAATAATTCTGCAGGGTTTTTCTGATGTATCAATGTGCGTAATACATACGAGAGCTGATCAACGGAATCATCCCCACGTCTGTAAGAGCTTTTCACCTAACTGCGAATAATTTTAACCATACTGCGATTGTCTCTTTCTGCAATATTAGATTATGGTCGATAAGCGACCATTTTTAAGTGGAGTATGCCAAGCCCTGCACATAGATCATAGACTACCTGACTAACGAATTGAGGACAGTTGTCTGATATTATTTTTAATGGTACACCCTATTTTAAAATAAATTTATTTAAAAGGGAATCTGAGACTATTTTGAAGGAACCCTTTTTGCGGGGAATTACTTCTATCCATTTGCTAAAATGATCAACAATTACAAGTAAGTAACAGAGTTTATTCTTATCGCTTTCCGGATAAGGCCCTAAGCGTTCGACCCCAAGCAATTCATTGGGAAAAAGAGTCTTACTGCATTTAGGTATCCGGCTGGCCGATAATTAACATCATTACCTATTTTGCAGATATAGCAGAACCTGATATACTCTTAAACAAGTTATTGTAATTTTGGAAAAAATACCGCCTGTCGTACACGTCTAAATGTTTTCCAAATACCGAGATGACCAGAAATCGGTGCATCATGTAATTCTTGCAAGAACGCTAAGTCTCGAACTCTTTTGGATAATGGCCTTTAGCTCATTATTTTCATTAGTAGCTTTTGAGAAAAATAAGAGATTATTAATAACTTCATATGGGCGGCTCTATTTCTAATGGCTATTATATCTGGATCCTCAAAATTATCTGGATCCTGTAGATACGCACAAATGTTTTTAAATTCTG
Organism: Stegodyphus mimosarum; assembly: GCA_000611955.2. Lineage (NCBI taxonomy): Eukaryota > Metazoa > Arthropoda > Arachnida > Araneae > Eresidae > Stegodyphus > Stegodyphus mimosarum. The sequence continues at coordinate 203,098 of KK118248.1, read as the reverse complement.
GATCCGTTTTTAGTTCAGCGATGATAGTATCTCGAAAGTCTAAGATTTTTGAAGTTAGCATTGCGCCTTTAACTTGATTCCCCTGTTCGTCTATTTTAATGCGAAAAAGAGCAGCCGCGACAACATTTACTTTAACAGGTAAATGTTTTCATATCAGATTCTATTCCTGCAGCTTAAATGCCCACCTTATGAATCGAGGTAACAAGTTTTTACCTGGCTAAAACCTAAGCATGGTCAGTATAGACTGTTACTGGTTGCTTCCCGAAGTATGCACGAAATTTTTGTGTGGCAGTGTTTCACGTTCGGTAGCACTATAATTCCTCAGGGTAGGGATAAACGTTTTACTGTAGAAGGCTACTGGCTGTCCCTCTTGAAATAAGACGGCTCCTACGGCAAAGTCTGATGAATCTGCAGATATTTCAATCTGACCTTGTGGGTCAGAAACCTTTAGCACTGGTGCTGAAATTAAAGCTGCTTTTAACTGTTCAAACGCACTATTGCATGCAGGTGACCAATAAAATCTTGTTTCTTTTCTTTTTAGTGTTAAGAGAGGCCCAACTATATGTGCGAAAATTTTAATAGAGGACCTGTAATATGAGCAGATTCCGACCAATGAATGCAAGTTTTTCGCGGTATTTGGCGGAGGGTAGTTTTTAATGGCGATAATTTTTTAATCTTTGATTTTGATACCTTTAGCGGAAATTTTGCACCAATTACTTCAATTACTTTGCATCGAATTTATAAGCATGCTTTCGCGGTGTAGTGGTCAGTACACTAGGCACGTATTCCAAAGGTCTGGGGTCATTTGCCTCTTCTCCTGCTTCAAAAAATCCTAATGACTGTACAATGGTGTTCAAATTAAAAAAGCTGGTGAAGAATATTCTCCGCCACCAAGATTTGGCGATTGGGTCCTCTAATTCCCATTCGCCCTTTGAAAGGGGGAGTATATAATGCATTTTTCCCGCCTTCTTTGCATGACTTCGTGGTATAGTAGTCAGCACGCTCGGCGCGCGTATTCGAGAGGTCCGTGATTCGAGTCCCGGCGAGGGTATTGCTCATTTATCTCTTCTCCAGCTTCAAAAAATCTTAATGAATCTACAAATTTACACTTGCTAGGATTCACTTTTAAACCAGCATCTTATAAGTGTGTAAAGAGTTCCGTCAAATGTTTTATATGCTCATCTGTGGTAATACTGGTAATGGTTATATCACCTAAATGGATAAAAGTGGATTTTCCGAGTACTGGCCGAAGAATAATATCCATGGCTCATTGAAAAGTAGTGGAGGCACCATATAAACCGAATGGCATACGTATAAACGCGTAAACGCCGTCTTATTAACATCTTCCGATTTCATGCTATTTTAAAAATAGTCAGAGGTAAGATCTAGCGTTGTCATATATATTTTGGAATTTATTTGTCTAATTATCTCCTCTATGATCGGTAACGAGTAAACTGGATACTTTGTAATATTATTTAGTTTTCCATCATCTGTAGCGAACCGCTATGCTTTACTTCCGTAAGAGGAGCTGGCGAACGGACTACTAGAAGGCACAATTATTTTATTTTTTTAGCATTTGCTTTACGTGCCTTTCTGTTATTGCTTTCTTCACTTTATCATAACCGTACGGCTTAGCCCTACAGGATAAATTATGACTTATGTCGACCGAGTGGTTTGCAACGGGAGTCAGACTCTGTTGGTCACTGAAAAGATTGGCAAAATTTCTTACGAATTCTTCAATTTTATCTTTTCATCCTTTTTCAGGTCGTTCAACTCCAGCGCTGGAGGTTTTACTCCCTCAGATTTTTTTCTTCTTCATGTCCAGCGAAATAGTAGCCTATTGAAAATTTGCTCTTGCTTCCGCTAACTTGAGGAAGTCCATACCTAAAATAACATTAGCTTGCAAATTTTTAATTACAAAAAAAAATAACTTTTAGTTGCTCAACCCTTATAGCTTATTAACCTTTCCAATACAAGCACATCTATTTCTTGTGTTGTAATCACCGCTATACCATCGGTGTTGTATAATCTATAGCGTCGGAAATTTTGTCCGAAACATTCCCCCCCCCAAAAAAAATACTCTGTGCTCCCGTGTCAATAAAATACGATAGCCGGCACTTTCTTTTTTATTTCTGTAACTCTACATTTTTTACCAAAACCGTATTCAGATGTATTTAGGAGGAATTTTCCTCTTTCCGTGGCTGCTAACTTCCCTTTTTCCAGCGTCCCTCAGAAGTTTAACTGCTTGGGCTTTGTTTCTTCCTTCCGCTGCTTACCTCCCTTTTGGTGATCGTTTCTCTTTGGTGAAAAATATTTCTTGCGATTGAATTCTGGCTGCTGTCGTTCATCTGGCTTAGGCATGCGGAAATTTGTGCACGATTTCTTGCCCATACCCCTGCATGCGCTCATTGTTGGAAATGCGGCGGCTTTCGTACTTTGTGGCCAGCTCAAATAGAGTTTCGGAAGTCCACGGGTTTCTTATCTCTATAAAATCTTGTGCCGGTGGGAGTAATTTCGTCAAGATGATTTGAATTATTCCATCGTCGAATTTTTTTCCATGCAATAATTTAACCAGTTGAATTTTCTGCAGAATAAAGTTTGTGAGATCCTCCCCGTTCATTTGGTACCGGCTGTACAGTTCAGCTTCTAACTGCACACGATTCTTTACAACTGGAAAGGCTTTCAGAAGGGCGGTTTTGAAGTTTTGTTACGTGTATGTTGGCGTACCTGAGTCTCCAAGTAGGAATTTGCCGATGCCTTTATACCAGCTCAAGGCTTGTCCTCGGAGAACTGAAGTTAAAATTGCCACTTTTTTGGATTTCGCCCACTGGCTGCAAAATGAAGCGGTTGTCTAGCTAGTCTATAAATGCTGCCTCTGAACCTTTCACATCAAATAAGTACTATGGCCTCATCGAAGCTCTCATGGTGTCGACAATGTGCCAAATCCTTCCATAGCGTTGGCTTGAGTCACCGGTACTGTGGAAGTGGATAGGGAAGGTCAACTGCAGAGTTTTCCATGGTCCTAGACTGTCTCGGTCCCCAATTATAAGAGTCTCACTCTTTTTCGAAGCATAAAATGTAGATCCTAAGTAGAAGACAAAGTAGCCAATACTCGCTATGTCTTTAAAGAATAGATACTGCAGAAGGTTTTAAATGACCTTTTTATTTGAACTAAATTTAACCAGATGCACGCACTCGCTACTTACAATTCACACCATTTGTGACTGAACTAAATTTAACAGAAAATGAAAAATGTAACGAATCACAATAAATTTGAATGGCTAAGGACTAGCTCCTTAGTTATCTAAACGCTAATTAGGTTGCACAGAGCAAAGGCGAGCCTAGAATATCGGTATAATCTGATGGATGTCAAATACCGAATAGAGAGCTAATTTCAAACACGCAGCAGCATAAACTCGGAACTAACTTCGCTACTACGCTTTTCGAATTCTTGAAACACAGCTTAAAGTACTGCTTCTGAAACACGTCTAGATTTTGCATACTACGTCATTTAAAATTTACATTCCGGCAGGAAACTGAAATCAGGAGGGACAGGAAAGTCGAACTAAAAATAACTGGTTAGAATAAAATAACGTATTTACAATATGTATTTAAAAAAAAAAAAAGAAATTGAAAAAAGAAAAATACGCGTTTCCGCATTTAGAATGACACTTCGGCCTCACGCATATAATACGATCTTGAAGGCTGTTCTTCACCGGAAATGTTTGTAAACCGACACTATTTTTCTCCATACGAACTAATGTAAAATAGATTAATTCGTTCCTTGAAACGCAAGTTACATTTTTTGTTTGAACTTTTACAACAGTACTTGGTTCACAAACAAAACTAATATAAATAATTAAATCTGAGAGAAGAAAGAGCAGACGGTGTAAGTGCAAGGTCAGGAAAAAAAAATGTAGAGATGTTATTGTTTAGATGAGAAATCTTCTTCAATAAAAAAAAAAAAAAAATTAACTGTCTCTCTGAGGGTTCCCCTGTCCTTTTAATCTCTTAATGCCATTCGATTTTTTTAAAACTAATAAATATTTTAAAATTATAATTATTTAAATATTTAAAACTAATAATATATCTGTAATTTTAAAATTCTCTATTTCCTTAAAAACTTTTGTTTTTGTGTGTATTTTAAAATGTTTCTGGAATAAAACATAACATTGTCATTGAAAATGCTAATGCTGCGGCTTCGCACTGTTTTAAGAGTGATGATATTTCATGAAACTTACTTCACCTTACTTCATTTTACACAAATTTTGTAAGATCTGTCTCTTCTATTCCACACAAACTAAACTAGATCCTACAAAGATCTGGCGAATTCTCACACAGACGTGAATTAAATACCACAGCACAGAAGAAGTGTGAAAATAACCCTTTATTTCAACTCAGAACAGAAAGGCACGTACTTCGTGCTTTACAATAACACCGATCACTTGCTGTGGAACCTAAGCGTTTTAGCATAAATCAATTCAAGTACAAATAGAATAGTGCTGGGTTAGCGCGTTAAGTTACGACTAACTTAAGTTGACTTAGAAACTTAACAGGCGTGACGATTATTCGAAACGGCCAAGGGGCGTACGAGCGAAATATGCAATGAAACGTACGCTGGCTAGCGAAAACACGCACTTAATAAACTCAGAGATTCACCTGTTTAAATACTCACTTCACTTAACTTTAAATTTACATCCTGGCGAGGAAATGCTAGGGGACAATGAGGAGTTCAGGAAAGGTATTGAACTTAAAATAATTTGTTATGCAAACTAAGAGAAACCCTACAGTTTATAGGATCAAAGAAACTAGATCTCATTTTCCTTCCCTTTTTGTTCTTTCTTTGCAGTCGTCTCCTCCACAAATGTCTTTGATTGCTGCTGAAGTTTTCCCTCTTCTTCCACTCTGAGTTCGTTTAGTTTCTGCTCGCAACCTAATTAAGCTACAATTTCCTCTGAAAAAACTTCATGATCCTGTAAGTCGCTTGCACCTAGCCATTTTCGGTGAGAATTATGCGATGGAATATATTAAAATCATGTGTCCCGAAGACTCTGAGCGTTCATTTTATGTCAGAGATTGCTTCAATACCTTTAAAATCGTTAGTTGCCAGCTTGCTTATTCGTTGCTTGAACACTCTTCGGCAGTTGAGTTTTTACTCATTAGCTTTTTTTTTTATTCAGAACATTTATTCTTGAGCTGATTTGTTTATGATAAAAGAATTTCGCGATCCAAAGTTCCACTTTATTTTTGTTGATACGACGATTATTGCCCAGCTAATGCGTTGAATAGTTTAAAGAAATAAAATGGATCTTGCGCGACTGTGCGCGCTAAAAGTTTAAAATGTCGATTCAAATTGCGCAGATGCCCTGCAGTATTTTGATTCTGAGAATGGTTCGGTCATTTGCAATGAAATATTGAATGACTAGATATAAAAACTTAAGGGGACGATAGACTTTAAAAATTAGATTTTAAGTTTTTCTGTTTTCAGCAAGAAATTTTATGCACGTACATATTATATAACATATGTTTATAAAATGTATGCTCAAAATTTCAATTTATTTTAAATTAAGAATTTTTAAAACAAATAATTAGTTATTTTAATTAAAGACATAAAATGCTTCTTGCGCTCTAATTTTCAATATTTTTTTCTAATTTTTCCTTTAAGTTAGTTATGAAGACTTAAAAATTTGTTTTAAGAAAATCGGATTTTCTTCAAACTTCCCTTTAATACATGGTCATCAGAAACAGCAAATTAACTTTAAATATGAATTCGTAAACACTAGATAACATTTTCGTATCATTTAACTATTTTTAATTTCATAATATTAAATATGACAAAAATAAACATTACGCAAAGTGGTATGTGATTCGAAGTTATAGATAAAAACAATTTATGCTTTATATCCAATGAAGCATTTAAAATTCACTCGCACTGTATATTTTATCCTCATTTGTTACATTTACATTATCTTTTAATGCTTCACAATATTTTTTACTTTTTTTTTTTTTCAAGCAACTAAATTCCTCTTTTTG